>BEXV01005660.1:3318-15641 GCA_003118195.1 Hemicentrotus pulcherrimus | reverse complement strand
ATAGAGCCAGTAAGAAATAGTCTGATTTTCAATCCAGTGCACCGAATGGTCGTATATGTTTTATGCTGCGCAAAGATTCAATCAGTTTAATTTTGGCCCTTATAAGAAGTGGGTCATTGATGTAGGCAAAATAATGCTCATGTACCCTTTACAGCTCATTTTATGTATGTTATTACCACAGAAGAAACAAACAGCCAGTTTGTCACTCAATAGTGTTTAATCAGTGAAACCTAGCAAATAAACAGGTTTCCTTCATAATTTGAATATTAGGACACTGCTAACGTTTAATTTTCACAGATAGGATAAACATGACATATTTATAATTCCTGCAAAATTCTACATAATTTTATGTTGGCTGCAAAAGGGAAATAGTATCTTTAAGGGGATGTTGTTGTTTTTTTTTTTATTTGTTAATTTGGCGAACAAGGAAGGTGAAAATCATAGGTTATAATCTTGAATAGAATTTTTCTACATTACGCCCCGTAATTTGAACCAAATGGGCAAGTATTATTCCAGGATTTATTGTTTATTTCTTGTTGGCGAGCGAGCTAGTTAACGAATGGTCGAAATTCTTTGGCTTGCCATTTCATATTAAAAAGCATCTGCGTTACCAGCATCGCTTGTTAATCACTGATGTACAAAATGTATTACGAACATTATGAAGCGTAGCGAGCAAGCGAATTTTCATCCTTGAACATGACATATTTATAATTCCTGCAAAATTCTACATAATTTTATGTTGGTTGCAAAAGGGAAATAGTATCTTTAAGGGGATGTTTGTTTGTTTTTTGTTTTTTTAATTTGGCGAACAAGGAAGGTGAAAACCATCTGCCTTAATCACTAATGATTATTTCACGAACATGTAGTATATTTCATTCTCCATTTTATTTCTAGTTTTTCTCCGATGTGTCCCGACGCAGCGCCGGCAAGATTTACCGTCATTAATCTTCCTATATTCTATTTTGTGTCCCTTTTCCCTTGTCTTCAGCCTTTTCTTGTCCATGTTTTTTTGTCCTTTTCTTTTCTTTTCTTTTCCTTTCTTCCTATCTTTTTTCCCCTGCAAAATGGAGCATTTGTCTTCAACGGGGTACTTTGGGGGCGGAGCAAATGTCGGCGGAGCAAATGTCGGCGGAGCAATTGTCGGCGGAGCAATTGTCGGCGGAGCAATTGTCGGCGGAGCAAATGTCGGCGGAGCAATCGTCGGCGGAGCAAATATCGGCGGGGCAATTGTCGGCGGAGCAAATGTCGGCGGTGCAACTGTCGGCGGAGCAATTGTCGGCGGAGCAACTGTCGCCGGAGCATTTGACGTCGGAGCATATGTCGCGGAGCAATTGTCGGTTTTTGCGGAGCATTTGTCGGCGGAGCAATCGTCGGCGGAGCATGTGTCATGGAACCGTCATGGAACCGCACCTGGACCCCAATTTTTCTTTCATATTTAAAAAGAATATGAGTCAGCGATATGATTTCATGTCTCATTTGGCCATTAAGTGTATCGTGACATCATCATAATGGCCTTGCAACTCAAAATACAAATTTGCATATTATCACGTCAGCATTTTATGTAAAATTGATTGTATCTCTGTAAATATTAATCAATTTTCTTCTAAATTTCGATATGTTATAGCTAAGACAATTCCCTACAAACTCATTACACACTATTTTTCAGTTCATAGTGAAAATTTGATTAAAGGCCTCATGTCAGATATTTCATAATTTGAGTGTTATCCCTTAAAAAAGGTGAATTTCGTTTACGTCATAAAACTACATGATATTGCTCTTTAAGAATTTATAAGCAGTATTTTGCTTATTTTTGTTGTATTTTGTCTCGAGTTTTAGTTTACCAGCCCACCTATACTTGTTCCAAACAAGTATTATATGTCTAGTTTATTTTTCTTATTTCGACCCACTTTTTTGTTAGCACGATAATTTTGAAATGGTTCAATCAAATGCTTTGAAATTTGGCATAAATATGTATAGGCATATAGAGAAATCAAAATAAGGTCTTTTACCTTGACCTTGACTGATCACGTTATCTAGGCGCCATTTTGTGAAAAATAACTCATGATCATATCTTCATAACCAAAGGTTATTTCTTATTCATATTTATCATGATTAAGGTCAATATCAGTCCGGTCAATTTCAGAACGCGTCCGCGCGCAAAATTTTAAAATGCTCAAAATCGTCTCAAATATATTTTGCATACGTTTCAGGTCATTTAAAGCATTTTATAAAAAATCGCGCACACGCGCATGCGCGCCCGTTTTCGCGCGTAACTCCATTACACAATTTAAAATCGCCATTTTTTTTCTTTCATGATATTTCTCATATGTTTTCAATCTATTTGATACCATGTTCATCTCTTTATGACCATTAATAACAAGATGAGCGTCCATTCAAGATAAATGACTGTGCGCGCGAGCTCTTTTAATACATAGCATATATGGGCAAAAATATGCCTATACAAAATCCATTATAGCTCTTTGGAATGCACCGAAACCCTCAATTTTTTTTTCATATTTGGATAGAATATGAGTCTGAGATATGATTTCATGTCCCATTTGGCCATTAAGTGTATCGTGACATCATCATGAAGGCCTTGGAACTCAAAATACGAATTTGCATATTATGACGTCAGCATATTTATGTAAAATTGATTGTATCTCTGTAAACATTAATCAATTTTCTTCCAAATTTCGATATGTTGTAGCTAAGACAATTCTCTACAAGCTTCGTCACCATCATTTTTCATTTTGATGACGTCATCATAGTGAAAATAACGATTAAAGGGCACATATCAGAAATTTCATAATTTGCGTGTTATGCCTATATAAGGTGAATTTCACGTCATGAATCTACATGATATTGTATTTTAAGCATTTTAAAGCAGTATCTCGCTTATTTTTGCTCTATTTTGTCTCAAACTTTAGTTGGACCAGCCCACCTATACTTGTTCCAAACAAGTATTATATGTCTAGTTTCATTTTAATGTTTTAAGGCGCCTACAAAATGGGATCCAGGGGCATGTCTTAAATTCCCTGCACCTACCCTTTGCATATATGGGGGGGGGGGAATCTCCGCCTATAGATAATAATGAAAATGAAACGCTTAAGGATCTTTATTCCAACTGTTTTATGTACATTATGTAGATATTTCTGAATATTGTTTCAAGTATTGTCGCCCATGTCATATCACCATTTTCCAGAGGTCTACATTTCTTTTGAGTGAGAAGGACATCTTACACCATGGATGGATTCTACCTTCTCTATCTGCTCCTGATCCTCTTGATGAAATCTGGTGACGTTGAAACGAATCCAGGTCCTAATACTGCAGTAAGGTATGCACTAGTAGCGCCTTCTGGGGTTACAATACAGTTGAGTTCTTGGCCCTGTTTCATAAACCTTGTTATCGATAACATGCTACTAAAATTGTGGCATTTGATAGGCTGAAAGCAGATTTGTCATAGTAATCTACCATTTGTGATTGATAACAAGTTTTATGATATAGGGACCTAGTTACGCAATTGCTTTGCGGAAGAAACAATATGAAAGAGATCGGAAAGGTTGATCATGTAGCACAAAAGTATTGGTGTATACTGCCATGTTAAGGAGTTATTGAAATGATATTTTTGCCCAGTCACATGATAACTTCTCAGCCAAAAGGATGCTCTCCAACTAATATTCTATTGCACCCAATTGATTTATTATTCATTTTACAGTACTGTCAGTGAAATGGAGTTCCTGAACCTGGCCAAGGCTATCCCTCCATCTTACTACAAGGCTGTAGGGATATCTTTGGGGATCCCCAATGCTCAACTACAGGCAATCCTGGTTGAAAATTTGAATAACTATACCAATGCATTAATGGATGTGTTTATGAAATGGAATGTCATGCAGCAACCTCCACTCTCAAACAAACGACAGCTTTTGGCAGACAAACTACGAGAGATTGACTTGGGTGGCCTATCAGACAGATTACTCAATGAACCTCCAAATCCAAACAGCACAGGTAAACAGATACTAATTCTTGCTACATCAGAAGACATAGAAAATCATGCATAAAAGTGAAGCCAGTTTGTACCATTGAGATAGTGAGTGCTCTGTGTTCTATGCATTTGCCACATTTTACAGAAGTGTCACGTTTTATCAGGCCCCGGTCATGCATGCATGTTTTCATAATTTACTAATTTAAGTCTGTTAATCCTAGATATTTTCTAGACACCAATATAGTACATATCCCTGATTAAAGTGAAAGCAGAATTGAATGTATTTCAGCTTTCTTTACATGCACAAGTTCTGCTAACAAATTATATTATTTTGCGTCATTCCGTTGTAAACTGTAATTATGCATCCGCCCATCGAAGATGTTGCCCGCAAAAAAATGTTTTTGTCCATCCGTCCTGCTATTTGTATTGCGATATTTCAAGAACCACTTGAGTTTTGAACTTTACACTTGGTGATAGTATTTATTCGCCATAGAAAGATAATATTGATTAGATTTGGGATAAGTACAGAGTAGGTCAAAGGCCAAGGGCCATGAGGGTCAAATTAAATACATTCAGCCCCATTATTGCAATGTCTCAAGAATGGTTTTAGCCATGAATTTCAAACTTGGTGTTAGTATGTACAGCCATATTGAGACAAACTTATTATATGTCAGGTCAGCAAAATGAAACGATTACCACTATACCAATAACTATTTTAAGTTTATATATCCTGCATCAAAAGTTTATTGGTTGAGAGCTCTTCACATGATTTTGCAAAAAGTAATTGTTACGGCTAGTGTAAAAAAATAGTAAAGTCATTAAATGTTAAATTTTTGTTTTAATTGTTTGCAATTAAAAAGAAAAAAATAATGAATTGTAATCAAATTCAAAATGTTTAAAAGATTTTAATTATTGATATTTTTGTTTTGTTTTTTAATCAGGATAAAAAAATTAAAAAATACCCTACCTTCTTTTTGAGGTAGTGGTTAAATCCATGGGCCTGGGTGACTCCAATAGTACCACTTGCTTCTCTTGCCCGTAGTTTCAACCAGAACCTCTCAAGACAGTGTATATTTGTATGCTATTTTAGCTGATTAATTTTTTAAAAAGCTACGTATTGTATGCGTCACCAAAGGTAGACAAATTATCAGATATTTGATTGTCAGGTCAAAGTTCAAAGGTTGTAAAGATCAATCAACATGTATTTATATAAATACACAGGCTTTTTGTTCTCATTGTAATATTTAAAGATTGATTCAAGCCCTGATCTTAATTGAATTTAGGCAGAGTCATAAGGGAGATGCAGTCACATTTCTCTTTGTTGTATTTTTTTTTCAAAATAAAATTTGTATTTGTCAGACAAACTATGTATTGCTGAAATGTCCTTGGAAAAACAATTCCAGTGATATTCATTTTTTTAAGTGTCATGTAAACCTACAGTCCTCAGATTTCGAATGCCCTTAAAACTGAATTAAATCATTAAGTTCAGAAAAACATTGTACACGTAGGTCTTTGTGTCTGCACCTCGTCGTAGGTCACACTATTATCCTCAGGCCTTTAAATTAAATCCTTTCAGATGTACCTTGTAAAGATCAAACTATGTTTACCTTTAGATATTATATCATGTGAATATGGATTATCTATGTATTTTTAGGTGTGCCATCACGACTGTCAGAATCACAGACCAAACCACTTTCTCCTGAACTTGTTGGGCGGTGTGCAAAGGATTTAAAAAACAAGTACAGGTCAACTCTCTGTAAGATCAGAGCTGATCCTCTCGATCCTGCTTCCACTGTCCAGTTTAAAGACATGTACACTAATCTCTTCTTACAAGAAGAACATAATAAAGAGAAGCGAAGGCTAGATTACAATGATATCCTAGGTCTCAGAGTCAATGGAGAGTTCCCCAAGCGGATCATGGTTCAGGGAGAGGCAGGGGCTGGAAAAACTACATTTTGTGCTAAGATTGCCTGGGACTGGATTGAAGGGAAGCATTTCGGTGACTTTGTGTGGGTCTTGATTGTTCCTCTACGTGAATTTAAGCAACGCACGATTGGCGAGATTGCAAAGTCTTATCTGGACAAAAGCAATCCAGCAACGGTTTCACAGATAACTGAGTATATCCGGTTAAATCCTGAAAAGGTATTCATTGCATTCGATGGGCTAGACGAAGTCAGTGGCAAAGTCATGAAGACAGAATCTTGTGAATCACAGCCTACTGAGCAAAAGCAAACAAAAAGAGGGTATAAGTCTAAAAACAGGTTTCAAAGGAGACTATGTAAATTATTTCACCCATCACAGCCAAGTGTCACCTCAGAGGCATGTGGAAGCTCATCTGAGACTGCTGATATTGGACTTGTAGATATTCTTTGTTCAGATCAACTTGCCTCGTGCCCAGTCTTGGTGACCACTCGCCCATGGAAAGCAGTAGAGGTTAGATCAGATGGTGATCTAATGAAGCTCTACACATTCATTCATGTTGAGGGCTTCGACAGAGAGAATATGTCAGTTTACATTCACAAATACTTTCCAAAAAATGATGATAAAGCAAATCAGCTTATCCAGTTCACCAATGATAATGATGTCATATCTGAAAACATGGCCCACTATCCTATATATGTAGCCATGTTGTGTCTTATGTGGAAACAACTTGACGAGCCCAAACTAAATGAAATGAAATCACTGAAAACTTTTTCTCAGATATTCAATGAAATGATTTGCTTTCTAAAAGAACATTATGCTCAGAAAGAGGTGAAGAAAGTAGGCAGCCCCTCACTTAATGCCTATTTGAAAAAAATTGATGAGCTCCTTGGACCTATTGCCAAACAGGCCCTCAATGGTCTGCTAGAAAATACATTGGTCTTCTGTGCAGCTGACTTCAAAATATGCCCAGAATCCAAAGACACCGCCTGTAGGGTTGGGATTTTGTCTCAGGAGGACAGAATTACCCCTGGCGTGGACAGTAGATCTCATGTGCAATTACCAGTCTTCTTCCCTCACAAACTGTTTCAGGAATATATGGCTGGAGTCCAGTTTGCTTCCCTGTATGATTCACATCGTAAAGAATTCAACAGGCTGATTGAGCAAGTAGTGCTGCCAAGGAAGGAGGAGTTTAGGTATCTCCTGTACTTCACCGTGTCACAGAACAAAAGAGTTGCAACCCATATAATAAAGTCTTTGCTACAGGATAAATACATAAACAGACATGCTCCACAGGAACAGATTGATTTCATTGTTGATGTAGCATTTGAGAGTCAGGACCCAGATGTAGCAGCCTTGGTAAAGAACAGGGTTTCATCAACTGATATTGAGCTGTCCATATCTATATTCGTGAATGCACACACTGTATCTGGTTATGCATTTATTGGACTACATGTGGTAAGTTTAATCACTGTTCGATGAACAAAATAAATTCATTTATTTTTGCACAAGTTCTTACTTTTACATCTTTTGCTATTTTCTTACAGTACAGCAGTATAGTTATGGAAGGGTACATCTTGAATAGCACCTGTGGTACTATATGGGCCCCTTGTACCAACCAATAGTTTCTCTTGTAAATAAGATTGTATGAAATGTATTAAAGGTACTATGAACCATTTGCAATCTAAACAAAATGAAAAGGTTAAATTCCAACGGCAATTGAAAGTAAAAACTAATTAAGAACTTCCTTTAAAATGGTGGGGCTTGAAAATGTATATATTTGGGAAAATAACGACTATTAGTTGTAGAATCGACTTAAAGATAAACTCCAGTTCTGGTAAAAACAGAAAATTAATTCTCACAGAATCAAACGAAACTGAATGTTCAAGATTACAAATAAATGACATGTGCCAAACAATTTTGGAAGAAAATGTATACTGGCTGAGTAATGAGCATAGAAAGACAAGGATATCAAGATAGTACCATCCCCGACACCATGTGTGTTGTCCCATATACAGCTTTCTGTGTACAGTGCTTGTTACTTTACCAAGACTCGGTCAAATTTATTATGATTTTGATGACTCCAGAACCTTGCAGTGCACACCAATACTAGCATGCTACATTATCAACTGTTTCTGATCCTTTCCACACCTTTTCTTTCACAATGCAATCGCATTACCAGTACTAAAGTTTATCTTTAAGAGCCACAGAGCCAGTAAGTAATAGTCTGATTTTCAGACCATGGTAATGAATGGTCGTACATTTTATGCTGAGCAAAGATTCAATCAGTTTAATTTTGGCCATTACAAGAAATTGGTACTTGATGTAGACAAATGCTCATGTACCATGCTCATTGTATGTATGTTATTACCAAAGAAGAAAAAAGCCAGTTAGTCACTCAACAGTGTCTGACAGTGAAGTCTAGCAAGTAATCAGGTTTCCTTGCATAATTTGAATATTATGACACTGCTAAAGTTTAAATTTCACAGATAAAAAATTGAAATTGTGCTGATCGAGAGACAGAACAGCGAACACTGTAGCAGGTTATGTATTCATTGGATTACATGTCGTCAGTTTAATCATAGTTTGATACAGTAACCAAAGTTAGTTCATCCATTTTTGTACAAGATCTTAATTTTGCATATTTGTAATTTTCTTTTATCTAGTACAAAAGTTACAAAAGTATAATTATGGAAGGGTGCATCCCGACAATCCCATGTGCTGTTATCTGTTCTATTATCTATGTATATCAAGAAGTTTCTCTTCTTGTATAACATGGCATGAAATATATTACTGAAAGAAAGGTCAATAAATTCACCCTTAGACGCTTTGCATTTGATGGAAGTTTATTCTATTTTAAAGGCAACAAAACAGCTCCTGCAGAAACACAAGAGTAAACACAAATGTGAATTAAAAACATCATAATATTCAAATAACCAATTACAATTATATACTTCATGATCTGTATCAGCAAAAATGAACTCAAGTCAAGGTCATTGTCCAGCGTGCACTCAAGCTATTGCAAGAGAGGCCTGAGTGCACACTGAACAATAGCCTGCACCAAACCCAGGTCCAGCCACAGGATCGGAGGCAACAATCTCACATTACTACATTACTTTTGGTATTTAAATAAAATCAAAGAGTTTGAACAGTAATAATTTGGAAACTAGAACTGCAATCGTAGAACGATATGCATGTATTGATGCCCGCATTTCTATTTCTTTGAGCAGATAAATAAAGCAATTGTATGATCCTATGTACACAACACGCAACAATTATGCACACATCATTTTTCACGTATGGTTTTCCATCTACTTTGGCATACATGGCCTTGCAGACCATTACGTTTTTCAGGAATTATTCTGCTTTTTCCTCCAAATTATGGTAATACGTCTTTCCTACATAAAACACGATTTTAAAAATAATTTTTTTTTACATACTGCAAATCAAACAACTGCCCTAAAATGTTGATTTGATCACACAATAAATTGAAAACCAAGGTTAAAACATACTGAAAAAATACTTGAAGAGAAAATATTCTCAAAAAGAATGACACGCCGATTATACCAAAATATCTACCGGGTACATGTAAATAAACTATAGGTCCTAATATGGAGAAAAAACAGCATGGTCGAGGAATGAACATTCCTGCGTTGGAAGTGTGTCGCGCTTGTTCGTAAGTTTTGTTTCAATTAATCCCCTTTTTTGCTAGAAACTCCTTTTTTTTGCCATCATGGTTCCTTTTTGGGGTCTCACAAGGTTGGCAGCTCTGGCCTTGCATGCTAACATGATAATATTTGACGCATAAAGTGCAATACATTGTAATGCAGCATATGTAAAACAAGACGAGAACTCGTCGTTTAAAAATTGAAACCCCCATTTGACTTTCACTACTCCTATAGAGCTAAGCCTGAAGTAAACACTAGCGCTATACAATGTAACCCCCCTGTCGGGACCTTGATAGGGTGATAAGAGGGACAGAGAGAGAGATAGAGGGGGAAGGGAAGGGAGAAAGAAATACAGTGCTAATTTTCACAATTAAAATTGTTGTTATATCGCCAATTATGGGTCATTTTGCTTCGTTCGAACTTTCATTATGATCCTCATCGAAATTATAAGTAACTTTTGGAAAACATGAAAATATCTTAAAACTAGTCAAACATATATTTGCTACTTCTCATTTCCTTCAGGCAGAGCCCAAGTAAGAGTTTGTGTACACTTTAACGTAAGCTGATAAAGAGTACAGATGACATCTCTCATGCACAGCAGCAAGGCTCTGTCGAAGTTTTAAATAGAGAAACGAAAGTGGGGTCGTGATACCCCACCTGATTTACATTGGTTCATGTGTTATAGTGGTGGGGTATAGTTTTAACGAGAGCTTTTCGTAATGATGGCTTCTAAAAAGTCCCGATTGAAAAAGTTTAAAATCCAGCTATGAGATATGAACTGCGTTTGGCCACCCAGTATATACTTTTCCTTCAAGATAAAGACTACAATTGGGCATTATCCGAAATGTGACCTGCTTTCAATTTCGATTTACTCAACATTTTACACTGTCGCCCATAAAGTTGGGATATTTTTGTTTTACCCCAATTTATGGAATAATTCTAAAAATAATTTTAAAATAATAGCTCTAGATCATAGTATATATTCTCAGATTTTATTGAATAATAATTTGCCAATGTATGTTTTGCGTGATTGCTAAAGCATGCTACTATGCTTATCAACTAGGGGACCTACGCCATTAAGTCATTAATGACAGGAATGAGGATAAATGCCCCACAAAAGGGCACTAATATAGCACATCAACATGGATTTGATCCTGGGGCCTCACAGTTACAAGGTCATCGCTGTGTCACTGAAACATGACTGTACGCAGCGGGGACTAGTGTAGGGGGCAGTTTCCATAAATAACAGAAAACAACGAAAATGCAATCAATTTTCAATAATTTATTGCATTTTACCCCGGTCCCCAACATAAAAAAAATCATCTGGACGGCCATGCATTATGGCTCAAGGCATGGTATGGGATATAGTAACGCAGCCGTCCGTGCGTGCGCGCGTGCGTCCGTCTGTCCGTAACAAATTTGGTTTCCGATCGATAACTTTAGTATTGTTTGACGGATTTAAATACAATTTGATATCAAGGTTCATTGTATCAAAACACAGCCTAAGTTCGATTTCGGAGTATGTAGGTTAAAGGTCATAGCTCATTAAATATGCGAATCTGGTTTCCATTCGATTACTTGAGTAATGTTTGACGATTTTTTAAAATGAAATTTAATATGAAGGTCCATGGTATAAAAACACAGCCAAATTCAATTTCCGAGTATGTAGGTCAAAGGTCATAGCTCATTAAATATGCGAATCTGGTTTCCATTCGATTACTTGAGTAATGTTTGACGATTTTTAAAAAAATGGAATTTAATATGAAGGTACAAGGTATCAAAATAGTTCAGCCAAAGTTCGATTTCTGAGTATGTAGGTCAAAGGTAAAGGTGGTTAACTTCCTTGCCTAGTAATACAATAGTATATCCAATGGAGGTAACTTGTTCTGATGTACTTAGGCCATTTGTAGCCTGCGAGGGGTGCTACGCTTTACGTTGACTTGTTTATTTCCTTTTCCCTCTTACTCGTAGTTTTAGCACCACATCTAGGGCAACCGCTCATGTAGGTTTCACAGGTATAAATAATAATAATAAATAAATAATAATAATAGCCTAATAGTCCACTCCAAATTTTATTAAACCGAAACGGAAATTCTTTTTGCCCAGTTGATCGTGAGCCCGGCAGCCACTGAGCAGCGCCATATCGACGTTGCTCTATCCTTTATTGTTGAACGCCAAACAAGGTAGCAACAACTCCCATGTTTTAACGTCTTTTGGTATGACGCGTCCGGGGTTTGAACCCACGACCTCCCGGTTGTGAGGCGGACGCTCTACTGACTGAGCCTAACTTCAAAGTAAATGTCTCTATTTTGCATCCCATCACTAATCACTTTGTCATTTTATTAAGGTTTCACTTGAAGTTATGAGAGCTTGTGGACCTACTTTGTCACTAGATGTGGCAGAGATAATAATGTGCTCCATGCCATACTTGAAGAAAGCTTCTCTACTTTCACCAGCATTCGATCATCGTTTTTTTGAAACACTTGCAAGGAAAGGAAAGGAATCAAAGGTGAGCAGTTCATCCACAATTGTGATGTATGATATGTGTGAGTGTTTAATTTAATATTATCTCATTCCTAGGTCGAAATTCTATTACGATCCGATCCTATTGGACCATCATAAACCATTAGATCTAGAGCTATTGGTGTCTAATGGTTTCAATAGGGAAAGTGAAATGATGGACCCACAGAAACCATTAGATCTAGAGCTATTGGTGTCTAATGGTTTCAATAGGGAAAGTGAAATGGTGGACC
>BEXV01005656.1:2504-13217 GCA_003118195.1 Hemicentrotus pulcherrimus | reverse complement strand
AAAAAAAAAAAAAAAACCGACTACCAGAGAGTCAAACAGTGATATGCAGCTTTTGATTTAGATTTAGGGACACCCCAATCCCTCCATGCTAAAGCATTATAGATAGTCATTAGCTCTCCTGTTCTGCCATATATGTCAAGGTCTGGATATACGCCACACATTAAACTGTTAAAATAAAATTACATGGCGATTCGAGCTCCCCCCCCCCCACACACATGTCATCCCCAAGATAAAGACATTTGTTTTTCCTGACAAGACATGCAATCTTTTTATTTTTTTGTACCGAGTTATAATTTCCCATACTACAGTCAACTGTCATTAATTTATTTTGTCTTTGATCCAAAAAAGAATCCTCAAATCAAAATTCTAGAATAAAATTTATAACAAAACTGAAAATGAGATAGCTATAGACTTAATGAGATAGAAGAATAGACATGATCAATTTAATTCAATGCGATGCCTAAAGATTGAAACGAAATGAATAATTTATTTCAGTCTAACTGTTCATGACGTTAATAATATTTTGCACAAAATTAACGCTCCTCTTAATTTCCTCTTAACTTCCTCTGTTTGGTTTTTAAAATGAATGTTTATACATGTTGGTTAAAATATTATTCAAATAGATTGACGAAAGAAGCGATTGTCAGCAATATATGCGTGTGTGTTATTTTTGCGGAGGCCATCAGACGTAAGAGTAAAGCTTTTAAAAATAGTATTTCATTGTTAAACCAGTTTTTGCATTGTTGTGTTGATTACAACCACGTCCACATTGTTCCAACACATCATTCTATGTACTAACACATCAAGATAGGATGACATTTATCAGTCAGTGTGACATAATGACACCGTGTATAGTCAATAATACTCACAGTCTTTTAGAGATGGAGCCAGCGGCTTAACGTTGAGGAAATAAAGGATGAGAAACGTCAAAGATAACCAACTGCAACGTACGTAGTCAGTAGATAGACGCATGAGCCGTTCCGAGTTATTGAAATGAAAATTGAGTTCGTGTAACAAAGCACGTATATCATAAAATATTATGTCAGATGTTCATATTCAAGTTCAAAATATATATTTGTTCGTGATCATGTGCCTTATTTGCTATTATTGACATTCACGATAATGAAATACTACTGAGGAAGAAAATTCAAAGTTCAGCTGATAACCTTTCCGCGATGACGATGACATTTTTGATTTAATTATTGATATCAGTTTAGCTACTAATCACCTATATACCTGGGGAATGCAAAATAATTATACAGCACGCTCAGGAATCTCAGGGCCATGTTTCATAAAAAGTGCCAAAGTTCTGTCACAGATTTGCTGACATCCAATCAAATGCAATGATTTCAGTATAAGCTTACAACAGTCAATGCAACTTGGTACAGTGTTGACAGTCTGGTGACTTCTGGAGCCCGTTTCACAAAGCCTTTTTTCAATGACAAATTACAAAAATCAGTGACAAATCTCAACCAATCAGAAGCAAGGATTTCGGTAGCTTATAACAAAAACTATCATTTTTTCACGCCCCCCCCCCTGGTCTCCCGGTATTTCGGCAGCTGAAAAACGTTTTGCAGTAGCCGCACTAAAGACTTGAAACAACATCCCTCTTCCCATGAGGGAAATTACTTGTCTTGTCATCTTCAAAAGATCCCTCGAAAATTCTGTACCTTTGTACCCGGTGATCTATTTTATCTACTTCCTGTGAGACCGTACATTGTTGTCCTCTTTATTTGTATTTGTTAGCGCTATGGTACTTATTGTTCTTAGCGCTCCTAAATATTCGATATTGTAATATTATTATTATTATTATTAAGATGTGTAGAGTTACCATACTATCACCAAGAGTCCATTCAGGGTATGCATAGATTAAAAAAGCCCTCGTATTAAAAATGAGTCATTTATTAAACATCTTTTTCCAGGGACGGTGAGTTTATAATTGTAACTTATCCTAAGTCTTTAAATGGGAGTTGGGTAGGGGTGGGATGGGGAAAGGGGTCACGTTAACGTACAGCGGGGGCGTCAGTTATGCGCCTGGCTTAGATTCGAACCTATGACCTTTGGTTCGACAGACAGACGCTCCTCCGACTTAGCCAACTCACCTTCCCACATTGGATGAGGGAGGAGCAGAAAGATGATGGGGAGTTTACCTCAATTTTAACATCTTCCTAATCAGCGTTGATTTCATAATACTTGTTATAATATCTCGTAGATCAGAATGTCAAAGAACAGAGAGGATGTAAATAGCCTGTCTATGGATTGCATCCCCCGAAAACAAACACTACAATTTATTGTACCCCGCCAAGACGTATCCGCTCAAAAATACAACCCGTTGGCGTAATTCATCGTCCTTTATTCTCATAGGAACAGCCTGCCAGCCAGCTAGCCATCCGATTCTCAATGGACTATCAAATAGATAAAGGATTCTGGATCTACATTAACAAAATATTGTTGATGCAATTAACTTGGATAGTACACAATCGTTTGATAAATGAGTGTCTTCTTTCAACCCTCAAACACTTTTTTTTTACTCGCCTTTTACTCGTTTCTACGAAAACCTGGACTGTTCCTAAGAACCATAATTATTTTAATTAGACAATAATTTTAGGAAAACACATCATGGATATCGTTTATAGATTTCGATTTTATTTTCATTCAAAACATGCACTTGTCACATGGTGTAATGATAATCATATGGAAATAAATACTCTGAAAAGTAAAGTTATTCATGTTTCTAGAGAAAGAAGGCTATCACTGATGCATACTATGTAAAAGAACAAGCTCTTCAGGTGGTTGAATTCTATAAATATATTAGCATTATCTTTTCACGTGACCTCTCCTGGTCAAAACATGTTAATTACGTCATAAGTTAATGTTCAAGACTGTCTGGCTTTATCAGAAGGATTGTTAATTCTAGTAACCTATGTACTCAAACGGCTCTTTGGTGCTTTATGTAGACCAATGATCGAATACGGTATTCCGGTTTGGTTACCACATCAAAAGAATCATATTAACGCTCTTGAAGCCGTTCAGCGGCGTTTCACCCGTTTCTATTTTTCATATAATGATGCAACCGATCTAACATGATACAAAGAACGCCTGTCGATCTTGCACATGTCACCGTTGTACATGTATAACCGATTAATTAACTTGTCAGCCTCTTTCATAATAGAATGTTTGTTTTGTCTGTATGATATCCCTCAATATATAATACCCATTCCAAGAAAAAGAAATCTAGGCAGATTGTTATTTTGTACATGAATTTGCCCGAGGTAATGCTTTTAAGTTCACTATATTTCACAGCTTTGCCCGTGTTTGGATACACATCCCTGACAGGCACCTTTGCTTAGAAACATTAATGTTGACCTAATTCTTAAGGCTCCTCGTGAGTTATTTTGCGCTGTGTCACCAATAATTGATAACGCCTTTTAACAAGGTTAACAACCAGAATATTTTTTTTCTTTTCTTGTGTTTCTTACTACCTGAACAACACAGGATTATTTTATATTCATGATCTCAAGATTTATCGTTTGCATCTTTTTCGTATTCAATTATATATATCTTATGTCATTTATGTATATTGTGTATAGTTAAGTATTGAACCATCAACTAATGGGGAGAGCCTCCTGCAGAAACTAAGTTTCCTTTGGTAATCCTCAGGCATTAGTTGATGTTTTTTTTCCCGTTATTGTACTTATTATTGTAGTTCGTTTTCTTGTGTTCTTTGTTATTGTTATACTCATTATGTTCCTGGAAATGAAATAAATAACATAAAGGATTAATTATCTCACTGCGATTTGTTTGTTGTTTCATTATTTGAGATACAGAGCCTGAAAGAGATAGAAAGAGTGTGGAGAGACAGAGAGAGGGAGATATAGAGAGATAAAGATAGAGGGATAGAGATAGAGGGGGAAGAGAAAACAAGACATAGGGAGAGAGAGGGAGAGAGAGAAAGAGGGAGAGGGGTTTAAAAAAAGGGGGGCGGACAGAATGGGAACAATTTATATGTGTATTTGTATACTGGCATATTGGTATACTACAGACATGTGATGAGGGAGGGATTGAGAGATGGAGGGAGAGAGAGAGAGACAGAGAGAGAGACGGGGAGAAATTGTCTTCCTTTATCTCCTTCCTTTTTAGCTAACCCTCTTTCTTTTTTTTTCCTCTCCATCTGCCTTCTCTTCTCAGAGAGGAGAAAGAAAGAAAGAGGAGGCAGAGGGAGAGGAAAAAAGAAAGAGGGTTAGCGAGAAAGAAAGGAGATAGAGGAAGACAATTTCTACAAATGGTGTACTTTTATGTTAGGGATAATTATGTAAGAATAGAAATGAAAAAGAGAGGAACACTTTATAACACGTTGAATGTATTTTGTGACACACGAAATAATGAGTTTGTCGGAAGCCGCTCGTGGAGTGATGGGTAATTTTCTTTAGAATGCAAACCAAAACATGATGAAGATAAACAAGAAACATAATTGTGCTTAAATTTAAAACAAAAAGAGATAACCACATGTTACATGTTCAGTACATATGATAATTTTCATTAGGATGCTAGCTTAAAAACAAGTTAGGCAAGCATACAACAACAAAAAAGAAAAAGAAACAATGACTAAACATGAACAAATGATAGCAAGCAATGCATGATATTTCCTTGTGTGATATCACAAGGTAATTCGATCCTTTGTTTGCAAAATTAAACTACTCTGATAAAATAACATTGTCATATTCTGCTTACAAAGCAGTTTTATCTTCCTACGTGTACATCCATTAAATGTAATATCTGAATTAAACTACCATTGCTTTCTTACAAGACAAACCAAAACAAAACAGTTGTACCCTTAACCAATGATGTAAAGAATGTACTTCGGTTTTACATATATGCGAATAGTATAAGGAAAGGAAAGCCTGCCGTATAACTATCAATAACAATGATAATAATAACACTAATAACAATAATCAAACAAGCAAAATCAAACACTAATATACACAAATCCTACTAATAGAAAAGGCTTTTCGATACAATCAAACTGGTATAAATGTATATCATAAAGCAGTTTGGACATTTAATTAACAGCTTTATAATTTCGTATTTATTTTCGAAACAGCAGTTACCTTTTTGCAAGATAGCAGTTTGAGCAAAACATTAAGACACACTATCATAACCAAACCTTCATTTGGAAAGGTTGGTTGTCCCCTTGATCATAGAACAGACCTTTGTCAATTAATCTGCCAATTTTATTTAAGCAATTAAGCAAATAGCTAATGATTAGCTAGTAGTCAGATAAAACAAACAAACAAACAGACAAAATAACATATTAATCTTCGTGATGTTACTCTAACCTATACAACTACATTTTTATCTACGATACAATTTACTCATTATATTAGAAAAATAACACTGAAAATATATTTGAGACAATGATATTACGTACTAGTTTTTAATTACACTGTGTATATTATGTATAGCATATTGATGAACATAAGAAAAGCGATATGAGAAATCTTTCCCAATTGTAAGCAATTCCACTTGATCCACTACAAAACTCGACTAAATACCTTAAACTTCAAATAATAAAGTGATAACTATTTTACAATACAGGGATATATATTTGTATGCATGGCATAAAGGTAACGCCGTTTCCTGAGTATCACATATCTTGACACAAACAAGATAGAACTCATACTTTACCACAAGGAATCTATTTTTCTAATATTTCTAATAAATCTAAACAGTATATCGACCAAATAAAACAACAATGATAATGAAACATAATTCAAGCGATTTTATTCCAACTTATACAAATTGTTATATCTACACATGAATTTCTTACATATAATGACAACACATAATCATTTTACTACCCTAATATTTTACAGACATTGTTGTTCACTTCATACATCAGATAGAGTATAGTTCGGGCTGAACATATGAAATGCAATAACAAATCCTTCATTTGGAACGGATGGTTATTTGAGCTTGTCTCTTTCAAACACTCTTTGATGATGAAATGGGAATCTGTAAATTAACCTGCCTTTCTATAACGAAAAAAAAAGATTAAACACATTTTTATTACGTTCTTTGACCCTAACTTGTAAAACGTTTATGTATTCTTTTAATCATCTCCAATGCAATATATACATCTATCAGAAAGAAAGAAAAAACACCGAAAATATCTTTGATACGATAATAATTACGTATATTAAAGTAATGTGTATATTCATAAAATATTGAAGAACATATGAACTCACGTTAGGGAAAGCGTTATGAGACATCTTTCTCAAATGTAAGCAATTACACTGGATAACAGATACGCTACACTTTTATTTAAAGACCAAATACCTTACACTTCAAATATAGTGACATACATGCAGACAGCTATTTCATAATACAGGCATTTATACCAAAATAAAGTAACGCAGTTTCCTGGGTATCAAAAATAAAATAAGAATTCATAATCTACCACAAGGAGTCTCATATTCTGATAATTAAATACAATTGATACACGACTACAGTATATCGGAACATATTATAGCAAGAATGAAAATAAAACCAAGCGATTTTACTCCAGCTTATAAAACTGTCATGTTTATATCTACATTAAAATTCATACATACAATGATTACACATGTTCATTTCAATACCTTATGTATTTCTTTATTATTTTACAGACAACGTTTTAAGCAGAAAGAGTTCAGGCTGAACATAGGAAATACAATAACAAAACCTTCTTTTGGAACGGCTTGTTATTTCTGACTGTTTCTTTTAAACACTCGGTGATCACGGAAATGGAATCAACAAGAAATTAATATGCCTTTTTTTTAAAGCCAAGAACGTTAATAAAACTTCTGTGGCCGCTAGGTTAATGCGAAGCTCGTTTAAGTGCAACAACGCGCAATCAGAAATCGAAGCAGCTCTAAACCTCTACTCTGCGATGTCGTCTGGTAGTCCCATCGCCAGAGTATAAAGTCGGTTTACCTAATTATAATCAACTCAGGGGCAATGTCAATGCCCTACTGTATAGCCCATATGAATCATGTTAAGATTACGTTACATGGTAATGTTCACTCTCTTCAAACAGTGATGGACAAAGCTAATGATTGCATTACGTTGATTTTCGAAAGTCTTTGTAATAGAACATTATACCAATACTCAATACTAAAATGGAATTAACACAAGATACTCCTGACCATACGGGTATTTATATATTTACACTTACGTATATGAATATGGGTTTGTGGCAGATAATTAGATTTACAGAACGAAGCAAACACACACTAATTATTCAACAACAGTTCTATATTGCGTATCCTTTGTAACATCTTCATAACATTTCACAAATGATTTTGTAGATATCATTTTAAATAGCCTATCTGTAAAAGATTGTCACATGGCATAACATACATTGAAAAGAAAACTAAACACCAGTTGCCAAGGGATTGCAAGAAACAACAGTTGCCAATGTATGTACAAGAAAAGGTATCTACAACAAAATATAAACCATCACGCATGCTATCTTTCTTTCAAGAAAGCAGGATAAAACTATTGTAAACTATTCCTAAATGTAGATTACTATATTCTAATTTGATTACATTTTTAAACAATAACAAAGTTAAAATTGCTGATAGTAATCAAGGCGATCCATACTTGTGGTCTATTCACAAATTATTTCATCAAACAGCTATTAGTTACGATGAATAAAGGTGCGGTCACACTGTCTTGTGAATATTCCAAGAAATTGACTCCAGGAATATTGACTCAATGAACTTTTGTAGTCTAACCACAAAACTCCCGATATCATACTAACAAAACCTCCTCATGAATATTCATATTAAATTGTGAGAAATTAGATTCCTGTCATAGTCACTCCAGGGCCCTGTAACACGGATAATTACGATCAATTTTATCTCCTCAAAATAAATGCTATATCCTTCAATCATTCGTGTGTTTTTACAATAAATCGTAAAATACAATTATTTTTGTTTCAGATGAAATCGATGCATGGTAAGATACGATTAATTACAGTTAGACACGATAAATCTTTACATTCGATTTTAAGTAGAATTTTGTAAAAAAAAAAAATTAACTCTTTGACCCCATTTCGGGGGGTATATGAGTACAAACAAACATACACGTAGAAGTATAGATTGTTGTGTTTAATTCGGGGCCTTTTTCCAGTGTGACTGCAAACATTGGGAAAAAATTGTCATGCGGATTGATAAATGAGAAATTCGAGGGGGGGATGGGCGGTTTGTTGACATAATATCGGTATGTTTTAACTGTAATGTGAACGCCGTACAATAGAAACGCCGCGAATAATCCTAAATTTGTCTAGAGTATTTACAAAATGTTTATATTTCAATATATTTCTATTTCTATTTTAAACGATTTCGGTATCCTCCCCCAATGTAATATACCCGAAGGAGCTGATCTGGGACTATTAGTCTTTCCAGGATTGTTGTTGTTCCCGGGACCCTCTGAATTAAATGCACATGGACCAATATACAAGCCTTAACAGGTTCTAGACTATTAAACCCTCAATATTTTCAAATGCCTAGTCTCTCCCTGTGCACTGAGCCTAGAATACTACCTAAGTCCTTCTCTCACCAAGTAACAATTCTTTAACCCATTCGTAATATAGGCCGATCCGATACGGATAATAAAAAATGAAGAGTTTGAAAAAGATTGATATGGAAGGGGAACTTGAAGAGAGAAGTATTGCTGACTGTTTATCTTTATAAATCAACATTCTCTTAAAATATTTGTCTCCTATTTTGGGGGATGTTTATGAATAAAGGCAAATTATAAAATACATGTAGTATTATTTACAAAAAACAGAAGTCAAACTCAAATGTGAAAATCTCTTAATGATTGGTTTGGAGGCTGAATAGCTTTTTAAATACGAGAATGTTGTCTCCGTCACTAGCAATCATCTTCCCGGATGACGTCATCATCACTCGAGACAAACTAAGGAAATTCTTCCTATTTTTTCCATTCAACAGACTCGTTGATAGAGGGGAAAATGCTACTATTCTCTTCTTCATATCACCCCCACTCATCACCTGATCAATCACACACGTCTTGTACTCATCATCTGATGTCACGATGTAGAGATCGTCTGTCTTAGGATCAACGCACACATTCAGGATGACATCATTGTGGGGGATTTCCCTTTGAGCACCCTCTCTGTCAATGATGAGCACTCTGCAATCTGCTTGTGAGGGTCGAGTGATGATGTGACCTGACGACAGCATATCACATAACCCTATATTCTCTTTACACGTGATGGTATTGATGATCTTACCATCAGCTGGGTTGATGACGTACGTCTTAGACTGACACGCCTCAGCAGCGATGATCATCCCGGCCATCCTTGCCAGCTGCAACGTCCACCCGTGTGATATCACCCGTCGTGTTTCTTGGTATTGTGACGTCATTGATGAGCTTCCACTGTCTGTCATGCACACTGATGCATCCTGTCAAACTGTCTCCTGTACTACCTATGTACGTTTTACCGCATACCACCTTGTCATCATTCAGTACTGCACAGGACGAAACCCATGATGTCTTACTACCTGTTATCACTCTCTGTATATGTTTAGTGTTGATATCTAGCATGTATGTATGTAGATAACCTGATCGCACATCCGTGATGATCACTTTGCATTCATCTATGCATCCTACAATGACCGGCCATTTAACATTATCTCTGACATTGATTATGAGCTTCCACTCCCCATCATACCCATCAATCCTCCCATCATACATCATCTCCCTCCCAGCACCCTTCACAAACCTCACACCTGATACAACACGATCAATTTCTTTCACCCCACCCTCATTCAGTGGCTTTTTAAGTTCATCACTCACTGATGAATTCACATGATGCCCGTCTTTGATAATGCTTTGATCGTGTTCGAGTACTGTGTCAATTGTCTGGTTTGCATTCTCTGTAGTTGTTGTGTCATCTTGCCATGATTTCTCCAACTCGCCAATCTTTCTCTCGATATCTCGAGCGATGTTCTGAATGTCAGCATAGAGATCGCGATGTTTATTATTTATTTCTTCTTGTCTTTTCTCTGCATTTGTGTTGTTTTCATCATGTCTCTTCTTTCTATCCTCATTGTTCATTCGAATTTTATCCTGCATCTTTTGAATCTCTTCTTGGAGTTTTTGGTTTTTCCTATCAATCTCCTGGTCGATTTTAACAGCATCCTTCTGTTCCCTGACTTTGTCTCTTGCAATCGCCTTTTCGATTTCGGAATCCACCTCATCTTTGATACTTTGGAGATGTTCGTCGGCGGATTGTCTACACTGACTAATGTGCTTTCCATGGACTCGACATAACTCCAGCTTCTCCATCACCTTTTCCTTCAGAATATTGAGCTTTTCTTTATTTTCCATGATTGCATCCTCTATATCCTGTCGGACGCACGGCTTTTCATAATGATCTATCATAGCGCATGAAACACACAAAGCTACGCCATGTGTTTGGCAATACAAATCAATACGTTTATCATGTTTCTCACAATACAGATTAGGCCCACCCTTTCTAGGTCTTCCTAAGCATTCCTTTTTGGAGGCGCAGTCATGGCAGAGCTTCTTCTTCTCCTTCACATAGAAAGTCAGATCTGTATTCGCCTCACAGTCGTCTCCTTCACAGACGCCCTCTACAAAGCTGAATTCAGAAGCCATGCTGATCAGGGTATTGACCTATAC
>BEXV01005654.1:5094-15790 GCA_003118195.1 Hemicentrotus pulcherrimus | reverse complement strand
CTCAAAATGCAACTATTTATGGTGGCCATTTTGAAATTCAAAATGGCCGCCCAAGACGTGGTCGAAAAAAATGGTACCAAAATTTTTTAGATTCAGCACCCCAAAATTGACAAAGTTAGCCAAAAAAATCAATTTTGGCACGATTATCTCACGGGATTTCATAGTAGCCTCTACTATTTGCTTTTTCGTCACCCGAAGACTCTCGAGCATTCTCCAAGAGATTAGGGGGGATTCTTGAATGGCCTACGGGTTTGCTGTGTGCAGATTTGTACTCCCATTGATGGTATTTCCACCAAGTCTGGTGTCAGCGAATTATGGCCCTCAGACATTGAAACTGATGAGTGACTCCCTTCAAAGCTACTATGCCCCATTTGCAGGCCAAACAAATGAAAAGGTTAAATTCCAACGGCATTTGAAAGAAAATTTAGAACTTCCCTAAAAAAAGGGGGGGGCTTGAAAATTTCTTTGAGTGGGAAAATAACTACTATTAGTTGTCGAATAGACTAAGGGGCAATAGAGCCAGTAAGTAATAGACAGAATGTTCAATGATTCAATCAGTTTAAATTCGGCCATTACAAGAAGTGGGTTATTGATGTAGACAAATGTACTTGGACCCTTTACAGCTCATTGTTTATGTATTTACCAAATATGAAAAAAGCCAGTCAGACACTCAATATTGTCTGACAGTGAAGTCTAGCAAGAAAACGGGTTTCCTTGCATGATTTGAATATTAGGATACTGCAAATGTTTAAATTTCAGAGATAGGACATACGTGAGATATTCATAACTCCTGCAAAGCTCTTAAGAATTTGATGTTGGCTGCAAGAGGGACGTAGTATCTTTAAAACATCAAAATACAGTAGCATGAAGTTTGATATAGCAAAATATCATTCTCATGTTTTTTTTTAACTGCCAGTGGCGTTTCTTGGGTTTTTACTAGTAAATAAATAATGAAACTATAAAAAGAACAAATGCATAAAATAAACAAATGTATAACTAAATATTTAAGTAAGGCAACGAACTTAATAAGTGGTATTATATTCAACAATTTGAATTAATAAACGAATAAATGAATACTTTTAAGGGATTAAAGGTAATGCAAAGTTTTGGGAATTTTTCAAAATTGGATGGATAGTAGTTCTTTAAAATTATTTATTTGGATGCCCCAGTCGATAAATTATAAGTACTATAAAATTTAGCCCCTAAAACATTTCTGCTTTTGAGAAAATCGAATAATAATGGCGCCTAAGGCCATTGGATGGTAGCTGTGAGCCTGCGACAGTTTACAAGCTCAGAATATGCAGTTCTGATATATAATTTCCAAACGGGAATAGCAAATCGGTCGATTATAGTCAAGAAAAAAATGTTTTTTAAGCAAAAGTAATATCAGTCTTGAGAGGTAGCTATACAACTTAAAGAGTTTATTATTTGTGAGTTCATCACTTTAGACTCGATTTCAACCGCGACTACGATCATTGACTATCTTAAAATCGCGAAAACAGTACACATGTAATTATAAATTAATTCACCGTATTTCCTGATTATTTCCTATAAGTTGAACCAGAACCGCAAAAGCACATAGGAGAAGCGCTTGCTTACAATGTGTCCAGTAGTAAAGTACAAAATAATTACACAAAATATTCTGAGAGGGAATTTTGTTTTGATTATATATGTTGTGAAGAAACAAAAGCTCTTCTAAAAACAGAATTGTAAGTGAAAAATAATATCCAAGTTAAACCTAGTCAAAGTCCATTTTACTTCTGTTCATGCACAAATTGGTCTACATATTGATTTCATTGGTAACTTTGTGATCTAAGGTTTTATAGCTCAGATTTAGATAGAAGTGTACCATTTGGATTAAATGTAGGAAGGTGAATAACTGTCATTCTACACGTGAACAAATTTGTGAATCTACGTGTAGTTACGTTGATTTTCAAATGTGTCAAATGTGTATCAGTAAGAACAGATTCAATATGTTGGATTTTCTAAGAAAGGGGCTTACCTAGGTGCAAATCTGTGTAAAAAATGTTGAAAATATATGGCTAGCTGATGTATAGAGACCAATCAATTTCAATATAATTTTTATAATTCAGAGAACTGAGCCTTGACCTCTAACTGCGTTACCATGGCACCCACCTGAGAGGGGTCTGGTAAGAGCAAAAGAATATATAATTAACTCACTTCTTTATTAATACTTTAAGCCCAATGAACTGTACTCTTTAAAAATTTGGTGTACACGGTTTATCCTTGCTCTATAGAGCAAAGTCATCCACTCATTAATTTGCGGTGGCATCATTCCCATGTACCAACCAATACCAATGATTCATGCAGCGATTGCTAAGCAACGCCGTGTTTGTTCTATTTTTTATCTAGAAGACTTGTTTCCCGTAGCAACATCATGGTGATGAAACCAGTGACTCATTATAGGCTATTCATTAGCCCAGACAGTGCTTTATCGAAATACCCCCTCGTGTTCTTTTGTAACATCCGAAAAAAATTGAATGGTGTGCTTTCATACCATTGATAAACGGAATACATTTTGGGGGGATGGGGTTGGGTATAAGATTCGTATGTGGTAAAAGTTTCTTTTAAAAAATGATGATGAAATTTTGATTAATTAGGGAGTAGGTACATGTACTTGTTGTCAACAACACTCCTAAGATAAATTTCAAACATTTAAAGTTCAAAAAGTTCGTTTACTGTTAACCCCCCCCCCCTCAACTCAGTGTTATTTAGGGTACGTATATGCTTTTTCCCTCTTTTTGAAAGCACCCCCTATCTGAGGACTGCCAATATTTCCGAACCCCCCTTTCGTGGGGTTTTCGCGTGCTTTTCCTGCTTTGTAGACCCCCCTTAATACGGAAAAATGCTCAATGTACCCCCCTTAATTCGGAATAATTTCTCAGGAGTCCAGGGAGATGAGAGAAGAAAAAAAATCACCCCCTTTGTAAAGAAATCTCCGGGTGAAAAGTCAAATACACCCCTTTTTAAAAATTCTCGGGCCGGACTTTGTCGCACGAAAAGTACCCCTTTACCGGACATTTTGGNGTTACTGGTTGGCTCACACACCCAGGGAATACCCCCAAAGAACTCAGCCTGCATTACGTACATACATTTAGCACATTAAATACAGTACAACATTTCTGTGCTCTTGTTTTCACTTATACCTTGTCAGAATAAACAAAGTCTGCAAATAAGTTTTATGCTCACTTATCTGCATAATATATCACTACCGAATTAATACTTTAGCGCCTGATATTGAGACTTAGTTAGTAATAAACCTTCCATTAATCTTAACTGACATCACCTGTGCCGCATGATGTGTCTTTTTACCTACCAATGTACCTGTCATAATAAATGACTTATGTAATCAAACTCTGTAACAAAGTACGAGTATCCTCGTAAAGATACTCTTTAGATTAAACGAATCAGTAATTACTGCTATTAAATTTTAGGTGTCATTAATTATTGTCACTAAACTAAAGTGCCGATTTTAAGTGAGATCA
Organism: Hemicentrotus pulcherrimus; assembly: GCA_003118195.1. Lineage (NCBI taxonomy): Eukaryota > Metazoa > Echinodermata > Echinoidea > Camarodonta > Strongylocentrotidae > Hemicentrotus > Hemicentrotus pulcherrimus. Next base: position 12,284 of record BEXV01005654.1, on the reverse strand, counting down.
GTTGAGTTGTGTACAGTGGTGTTTGAAATGTTCGGAATTAATAGCATAGGTTCAATACACAGGACATAGCCAGGATAGTAATGCAGCTGTGTGTGAAATAGGATAGACTGATTCCCGGGATTTGATCAATGTTTCTATGTTCAAGATAAATATGTTATAATCTTCTTGTTTATTTTTCAGGAGTCCAAAGAGATGAGAGAAAAAAGAAAAAAGAAACACCCCCTTTTTTAAAGAAATCTCCGGGTAAAAAGTCAAAGACACCCCCTTTTTTTGTTAGAATTCTCGGGCCGGACTTTGTTGCACGAAAAGTACCCCTTTACCGGACATTTTGGTAACACGCACAATATCCCTCCGTTCTCGGAGTGGGGGCGGGATTGATAAGGAGTGTATTTGAGCATTTGAACAAATTACCAAATTTGAATTCCTGCGGTTGTTAAATATAAGAAATGTAGCCACATCTTATTGCTACTACACTTTTGATTAGATAATCATTATGAATCACTGTAGTTGACTCTAAATGATTTATATTTTGAATACAGGTTATTTTCTTTTACTTTCTCTATAAAAGATGTACACAGGTTCAGTAAATACTGTATTTTTTCCTTCAATATTTGAACATACAAAACAAAGAATCATCAATGCATCTATCTCTATCTATAATATAACCATGAATGGATAGATAAATAGTCAAACAAAGCAGTTTACCAAAGAATGGTCTATTATAGACAAACATGTGTGGTAACTACTAGCTGAAATCAACAAGTTCACCTAATATTAGTAATCAAGAATATTAAACAGATATGTACATGTATGTATATCGCGTAAATTTAACGTGATGTAGATCTACGACTACGTATCTCTGTCTATCCAGTTCTTGTTTTTCATATTATTATTTTTTTTAATGTAATTGTATTCATGTATCATGATGTTTGATATCACCGTACTATTGTCTGTAATATACAGCTATCGATGTGATATATAATTAATTAAGTCATATTAAACAGACATAGTAATTATTTGACCTGTCTATATCAGAAACTTGCCTGTAGTGGTCACATCATGATTCCATCAAAGATGACATTTTGGCTATAAAGCCTTATTAGAAACTCCACCTCGCTAAATTACAGACTATTACTCTTATCTCTTAGAAGGCCAGTACATGTATAGACCAATGTATATTTAAACCGGAATGCTGCTGTAAGCATTGAGCTAAGTAGCAGGCCTGCATTCTATCTCAACAGTAAATATATAATACAATGACATAGGCAAAGAGGATTTCATCAGTAATTGGTAATAATTTATTGATTGGTTGCCATTAACATCAAAACAAACATATAATTTTGTGAAAATTGTCAATTTTGTGATTAAAGGACATTTGTATGTGTATACACTCATTTTTAACTTAGATGCTTAGTAGTATAGTACCAAAGAGAGCTAGAGTGCAGCAAGCCCCCCCCCCCCCAAAAAAAAGGGGCATTTTTTGAGCTGTAATCATATACCGTAGCCTTCTGTAGGACTACATCAATATTCAAAGCAATAGTTTTCGAAGTGACAAGAAAATCACAAGTTTATTTCATAATATTTACACACATCAAACGTGGATTTCCGACCAAAATTATACATTCAAGAGCGAAATTTATTTTGAATATGCTCTTCCATCGTTTTTGCATCCAAAGTTAATCTATTTAAATATTATCAGCCTTTTCCAACATGGTGCATTCATGACAGACAAAAGAAATATATTTCTCGTTTAACACAGTCACCAACATTATGTCTACCCAGAGGAATTTTCCTTTAAGCACTTTAAAATATGTGCAATTCCAAAACGTTCTCATTCACTTGAAAATGTTGAACAAAGTTGTACTTTTTTAAGAGAAATAAAGTTAATTTGACATAAAATGGATTCCATTATTAGAAAATAATATTATTTAGAACATGTTTCTTACATAGAATTGAAATTAATTGAACCATGAAGTTCTTCCAGATCATACTTTGTCTCTGTATTCTACTAAAAAATCCAGTCTTATGCATTTAAACACATGTTTTTGAAAGCATATGTTTTCTCCCTTTTTGAGTCTGTTTTCCTTTTTTTCTATGTTTCATTTGTGTGTCTCCCCCCCCCCTCCATCCCTGTCCTCTTTATTTTCCCCACTGTTTATTCTGCTTGTCTCCTCATGTTTTGTTGGGTCTTCTCTTTGTAAAGGTAATTATTCATGATATTACATTTTATTCTTTGAAATCTTATGACAAATTGTTGTGTGAAGTTGTGTTGAGATGTATAGAAGAGGGCACTCATGTGTCAGGAATTATAACCCAATACAACCTAATCATTCAACTTAATTACCCTTCGAATAATAATTATTTTCAAATGTATTATTGAAATGAGCATTTTATTGTAATTTGAGAATCAAGTTGAAAACTCTTCTTTACCTGTCGAGTATATTTCTATACACTGTACAATGTCATTATCAAAATATCAAGTTATTATCAAGAAATCAAATAATATATATCCCTGAGAGTTATCTGCATTTTAAATCACAATAGAAGTATCGATACTTCAATTGAAAAAAAGGGGAAAAGGAGAAGAAAATAGACACTATTTATAATAAGATTTTCAAGTGTTGATGAAAATTGCAATCTAGTAGAGTCAACTATAATTTTGTTTTAGCAATAGCAATCAACACAACAGGAATGGCATGTTGACCGTGCTTGTAGAAACTATGGAGTCCAGAAACTACAGTTAACATCAACAGCTCAATACTCCTCATTATATCTCAGTCTTTTATTTCATTTTTGAACAAAAATGTCTTACAGATGCACAGACCTTGTAATGGTTAAGTGAATGTGCCCATCACAGTTTGAGAGTTCAAAACTTGGTTTTAATTGATGTTGGTAGAGTATTAATTTCCTTTAATTTGATATATATTTTGTTATATTTTAATAACGGTTTATATGAAGTTTTGAGCAATAAAAGTGTCCTCTTTCTTTTTCTTTTTGCTGAGTGTACATGAAATAATTCGAGTAGCACTCGTCATTTATTATATTTTTACCGTTTCCTGACCTTAATTTTCGAAGTAATCTCTGAAATATGTGTTTATCCCTTTGCCATGAAAGGTTGATTACTACTGATGGTAATTTCAAGTTGTCATGACCACACAATTTGTTTTCCATTGGCACAAGTGAACTTCTTTCTGACTCAGGCATGTCGTCAATACAAAGGCCTGAAAATTCAAAACCAATCAAATTATATTTCTGACTTTATTAATTGCTTTGTAATATATGCTGCGCTCATTGCCTTAAACAGGCATTTGTAGTGGCAGGTTGAAAAATCTATCGATTGTGTAGGTATTTCAAAAAAGAGAGGCTATTCAAGAGAAACAAGCTAATAAGATGAATAAGAGGTTGCTTTGTAATCATAGTGAGATACAATTGTTATAATTGTTATTGCTAATATCATTTTTTTTTCAATAATAATTATTATTATTGGTAGTAGTGGTATTAGTAAAAGTAGTAGTAGTATTTGCTTTATTGATTGATGTATAAATTGGCGAAGACGAAATCAAGAAAACATTGAACCAAAAACAGCAGTAAATTTCAAAGTGAGTCAAAAATGGATTGCCGACATGGATGCCGACATGGATGCCGACATGGATGCCGGGAAAAGAACGATCAACTTGTAATCTGAAGGCCTTCTTTTCCCATCCATGTGACTTTACCTATAAATGGTATAACTTAATAATCGATTGTACTCTGTAGGAATAATAGAACAAAATGGTGTTATTTGCTAATTGATGCACTACAAAATATGTACATAGCTTGCTGTTAATTATAACTGCTCCCCAACTGTTTTGATACAAAATTGTTGGCGATAACTTTAAATATATTCTATGTGAATTATGACTTATTTATAGGCAATAATCATACATTTATAAGCCTTGATTACGTTCAGAGGCCAATCACTTTTATATTATCTCTTAAATAACTATATGTAGATGTTAAACAAATTGATCAGTTCAAATTGAAACAATAAATATTACACAATAAATATATTCCAAGAACTATTGATCAGTTCCTGCTAGTATAATTCACTTGTATCAAAAAAATGCAAATGAAACTAACGCTGTTCAATAAAGATTATTTATTAGTACATGACATGTAAGTCAAAGAATAGGAAGTAAAGACAGAAAAGGATTTGCACATCTTCTCGTAGCATGCACAGGTTTTATTGTGTAATAAGTTGAAACCTTGAACAGAGATGTGAAGACCAGGGGTCAAACTCAATCTTGAATGTAAGTGTAGATTTACTGGATTGTAATTGAATTTAGTGAGCAGAGAAGAAGAAAACTGCAATCGCTTTTATTAGACAATAAAAATTAAATGAAAGCATTGCTATGAATTAATAGATAAATTTTAATCATATGAAATATGATATACCATGAAAGTTTTGTATATGCTTACATATATGTGTGTTTTTAGTTTTTTTTTAATTAATATGGAGGGTGAACATGTATTATTGTAACAGTACAAAATCAGCAACAAGCAATCCACAATGGCCCTTGGTGTTCTAAAGAGATTTGTTTAATATATTGAATTAGACATTGTTTATAACTGTCGGTTAAAAATAAACTCCAGTTCTGGTTAAAAAAAGAAAGAAATAGTTCTCACAGAGTCAAACGAAACTTACAATGAATGTTCAAGAATACAAATAAATGACATGTGCAACAAAATGTTGGAAGAAAATGTATACTGGCTGAGTAATGAGCATAGAAAGACATTGACATCAAGGCAGTACCATATCTCCTGCTTGAACGCTACATCGAAAATATATTCACTCGCTTTTTGGAAGTTATATATTATTTATCTAGACTAATGTCAGATTAAAACCCAAAAACCATGCCATGGAGGAGCCTTCTGGAGTATAATCAAGTATGTTTTCGTCCATATCCATATTTTTCAGGGGATTTTGATGAAGGTAAACAGCGTTAGGTATAAATGGGTACGGTACTCGAGAGTCAATGCAATACATGTGAATCGCACGCAAACTGCATCTCGCACCGTCGCCAATCATTTCAGCTGAGCGGCCCGCTGTTCATATTGTGTCGTCACTTCAAAGATCAGCTGACTTGTTTTGGGGCGTTTAGTGGGATGATTTTTCGTCAAGTTCAATCAACTTTTATAAATTTCGCTCGAATGTACAAGTTACACAAATGTAATGATTTAATCAATGTAATTTTTCGATTGTAATGATACCAAATTCAGTCAAGTTTGAAATCAATAATCCATCTCTTTAACGGTTCAAATCCCTATAGCATTCAATACCTAGATGCAAAAATGTAGTTCGGTATTCACGTTTTAGGGTTTTCACTTAATTCCTGAATTACATTATGATACTATTATATCTATAAATCTTGTTAACCTGAATATCAGGTAAAATGTCATAAACAGAAGCCAAAATATTGTTTCCATTTTGCACTTTAGCTTGATGTCTGTCTGAGATTTCCCGTATAATTTATGGTAGCGAGGAATGTTTGTATCAGAGCGGAACGAAGTAATACCCTAATTTGGACATGCATTCACTTCAAATAGCTTTCCATTGTAATTTTAATTTAAAGAAACTATTCGCAAACATGTTTTTGATCGTCAAAGCACCCACGCTCCTGAGGGTACTGTCAGTGATCTTTTGTTATATTTTTATCGAAAACCTACCAGCGTAAACATCATTACAAAAGAAATCAATCTAGGTACGCTTCCTTTCAGAAATTCCTTTCAAATGTGTTTTTCTTTTATCTTTAACCCTTGTTACAAGCCCACCCGTGTGAAATATCGTATTCACTGACGATTCTGTGACATGATTTAAAGAGTGTGCCAGCCGGTATATCATGGTATGACTATTGTTTGATCAGACATAGATTTGTGGGGTTTCCAGGCAAAGTCCCTCTTTGATCCCTCTCTCTTTTGTGTTAAAAACCAGGGTCCATGAGTAAACCCATATCGTTTACATAATGTAAACTAAGAAAAAGAACCAAACATAACGCAACATACTCGATCAGTTCCATAACACAATTTTTTTGTAGAAACGTCAAAAAATAATATCGGGTGATTATTTGTCTTGATTTTGAAATAGAGAACCTCCTTCCTATATCATGGTTATAGTAATTTTAAAGAATATTAATAATTATCAGTTTCCATTTTTCCCTTCCGTTTTATGTCTGGCTGAGTTTTGTCGTTTAATTTTTCTGTACCGGGGCATGTTTGTATTAGAGCGGAACAAAACAATGCCCAAATTTGGACATTCTTACATTTCAAATAGTTTTCCATTGTAATTCTACTCTAAAGAATCTATTCGACCAAAAATATTTTTAAGCTTCAAAGCTCCAACGCTCCTGAGGGTACTGTCGTTATTTCTTTTCTTTAATTGAAAACCTACCAGGGTGAACATCATTACAAAACAATTCAATCAAGGTACGCTCGTACGTTTCTCTTACAGAAAGTTCCGTTCAAATATGTTTTTCTTTCTTTTTTTACTCTTGTTACAAGCCCAGCCGTATGAAATATATACTATTCACATGTATATGCGATACTGTGACATGATTATAAAGAGTTTGCCAATCCGTATACCTTGGTATGACTAATATATTTGTGGGGTTTCCAGGCAAAGTCACTCTTGTGTGTGTGTTTGTGTGTGTGCGTGTGTTTGTGTGTGTGTTTTTTTGTTTGTTGTTATTTTACAGATTTTAAATGATGAGATATGATGATTTACATCTAGGACATACTCAAGCTTTGATCCTCGGTCCGATAAGTGTCCCTTTGTAGGCTAACACGGAACCCGGACATGACCGCTAGACCAACTAGCAATTCCCTTAAAGGTGGTAGGTTCATATTGGGTTATCTTTCAAGGTCTATTCTTCCCTTTCTCATTGAAATATGCTCAATTCAATTTGAGATTTTTTGGAATATTCATATATGAAAGGAGAAATGCCCCTCAGATCAATTTTTTAGTGTGTTTTGTTGAGTAAAGGGGCACTATTGTCATTCGGAGAAGGAAACTTGAAGAAAAAAATTAAGTCGAAGAACATGTTTTGTCAGAATTTAGAATAACTAAGATCCATGTAATGTCAATATTCCCGATGCTGTTTATTTCACATCATGTAAGCTACAGTGTAATAAACAATATAATTTATGACCCCCCC
>BEXV01005648.1:0-16223 GCA_003118195.1 Hemicentrotus pulcherrimus | reverse complement strand
ATCAGTAAAATATGATCTTTACGGTATTCATTTGCGCTGCGTTACGACATCAATAGGTTTTTAATACGTTAAAGGAAGCTCGGTTGAAAAATACTAATTTTGATGGTAAAATACTAATTTTGGAGGTGCTGAGTACTAATTTGTACTTCCAAAGGTTGGCAGCTCTGCATATAGCCTAGCTCACACACAGTTAGTCCCCTTCTGGCTCCAAAAAAGCAATACGGTATGCTTGAGGGTGTGTGCGTTTATTTTTTAATGATAATAATAATATTTTGTTTTTGTCTCGCCTGCGTAGCAAAAAGCGAGACATAGGCGCCGCTTTTCCGGTGACGGCGACTCGACGTCAACATCAAAAACTTAACCTAAGGTTAAGTTTTTGAATTTGTGATATAATTTTGAAAGTATAAGTTTTTAGTCAATGAAACTTAACAAGTATCCCCAATCATGTGAGTAGAATTTCAGGTAACAAAGTTAAGGTCAAAGGTCATTTCATGTCAACAGACTTGGACTAGGTTGTGGCATCATCATCGAAAACTTAACCTAAGGTTAAGTTTTTGTATTGTTGTTATAATTTTCAAAGTATAAGTTTTTAGTCAATGAAACTTGGACTATGGGTTATCAAGTATCCCCAATCACGTGACTAGAATTTCAGGTCACAAAGTCATGGTCAAAGGTCATTTCAGGTCAACAAACTTGGATTTTGTTGTGGCATCAACATCAAGATTTTCAAGATGCTTCTCCTTTTTTTTTTTTTAACCGATTTTGATTCTGATTGTTTCATATGATAGGGCTAGGAGGGGGATTTAAAACTTCTACACAGAATCGTGAAATTCATTATCTATGCTAATTTATTCAAAATCACAAAAAGTGCTTCTTCTCCTTCATTTCTCGACCGATTTTGATTTGGTTTGCTTTATCTGGTAGAGCTAACTTTGGTACACTAAACTGCTACACCAAATTTTATAACTGTTCTCCATTAATTAAATATGGTAATTTATGCAAATATATTCCAAAAATAACAAAAATTGCTTCTTCTCCCTCATTTCTTGACCGATTTTGATTTGATTTGCCTTATCTGGTAGAGCTAAATTTGGAACACTAAACTTCTTCACAGAATTTTGGGATTTTGCTCCATTGATTATTTATGGTACTTTATGCAAATGAAATGAAATTATGTCCCTTCCAGGGCATTAAATTTTATTTTTTTGACCAGTTGAAAAGTGTACGACAACAAATTTGTTGTTGCGAGATGCGGATGAGCGCTACATCATTGACGTTCTGGTTTATCATATTGAATTGTGTTATGCAGGCGAGACCGCCGAGAGCGTTTCCCTTGTTTATATAGCGCTTAAAACATCAATCCAACGATGTGCCTAAGCGCTTTACAGATATGGGGAGGCATGGAGAAGCATCTTCTTCCTTAATTTTATTATTTTGTGACAATCTACATGTACATCAATTTGATCTCTCAACCCTCGGCTTCTTAACAATTTGTAATCATAACTACATTTCTGTCCATTGTAACACATGGTTGCTGACCATTATTCACTCTCATGGCTTATTCAGGTTATTGGTAGGAAACAGTTTACTACTTTACAGATGTTTTCATCAATTTGATTCATTACAACAAGATAAATGCTGTGGGCTTTTCCTTATCTGGGAAAATCTCTATAAAGTTCTATCCACATGCTATTGGATCAGGTGTGATGAAGACTTTTTTTTTACATTCGTTTATCTATTTCCAAAATTCATTCCATCATCAGTATTGTTTTACATATCTGAAGGCATAAAAACAAAGCTGATTTACACTTAATAACTCCATCTTGTGTCAGATATTGCCCTTACCTGGCACTCCAACCTCGCTTTGTCACTATAGCTGCACAGTGTTATCCAGATGACAATTTTGTCTATTTAATAGCTTTCATTCATGAATATGGTACAGACGGAAATCATCACCTGCTGTAGATGTTCTTGTTTGAGTGCTTTCACCCGTTCAATATGGTACCTATTAAAGTTTTGTTTGATTTTCTCATTCCTTATTTTAGATCACACGTTCTTACCTACCATGGCTTCAGCTCTACAAGATTTCACTGAACTCAACCCTACTGATGCTATCATACATCTTCTGGAGGTTTGTACAGTATCTTACTTTGTCTCTTCTCACAATCTATTGCCTTTACTCACAGTTTTATATTCTCTCTCTCTCTCTCTCTCTCTATCTCTTTCTCTCTCTCCCTCTCTCTCTCTCTCTTTCTGTTTATCTCTCTCTCCCTTTCTTTCTCTCTCTCTACATGTCTCTCTCTATCTCTCTCTTGTTATGTCTATATCTCTCTCTCTTGCTCTCTCTTTCCCTTGTTTTATGTCTATCTCTCTCTCTCTCTCCTCTCTTTCTCTTTTTCTGTCTATCTCTCCCTCTCTCTCTCTCTCTCTCTGAGGTCCTCGCTTATTTAATTTGTGTTGTGAGAGTTTACTAATAAATTCATACACTACTTGATATTGGGCTAAACGACCGTCACGAGTGTACTCTTAACACCCCCTCAGATTTATTTGTCTGTATTGAAGTGGTCAATCTTTTAATTTTGTTTTCATGTAGAAAGTGCCTCTATTGAGGAATTCACATAAATACAAGCTCTGCTTTTTAGTGGATATCTCTTTTTCTTTAAAATTCAACTTAATTTATATTTTCATGCTTATATCATTACAAAATGCTTTGATTACTTATCAACTTTCAATATTGTATAAGTAGTCTCATTTTGTATAAACAGTTTAGTTTTCTATCTTTTATTGCAAATGTCATTTGATTTTACTGAATATTATGTTAGCTGAGTTGTGGAAATCATATTATTTGAATTGAATTGAACTGAATTATATGACCATTGTCCTATATCTCTCTGTGTACTGCACATGATCAGGGTCTGAATGATAAACGCAATCTGCCTCCTCTACGTACCATGCTGGTGTTGATGAACATGGCAAACTACATGGATTCCCTGCCCATCGAAGGCTCCACTGCATGGGGTAACCTGGTACCCCTCTTTGATACCTTCTTCAGAAAACTTGTCACTTCCATGCCAGAAAATGTGAGTTGAGAGATACACACACCCAATAGAATCACTGGGAATGAAGCCACCATGATCAAGGTTTTAATAGCAACCCAGTTGAAATATGATCCAGATTGGATCATACCCCCATTAAAACAACATTTTTATAGGCTGTCAGCAAATATGAAAAACTGAGTTAGTTATGTAATCATCTTTTTTTTTTCTTGCTCATTAGGAAAAATATGGACATTTGTTGGCAAATCTTAAAATGCTACAATTATTATTTCCCTAAGTATGCAAATACGTCCACCTCCCCCCATTTAAAATAGTCTGGCAATGGCACTGACACTGAGAAGGGGGCTTTTATTTAAGAATAGTCCTTACGTATTCCGAAAATTAAAAATCTTTTTGGTTACGTAATATTTACCTTTTTAAGTGCATAGAGAGACCCCCCAGTTTATTAAAGGAGATGTGAATTCATTTTTGTCATAATAGTGATGTCCGAATTTGTTATAACATATTAAAGTAATATGATTATGTACATTGTACTATTCTATATTTATCTCATCTTCTTACACTGTCCTGGAAAGGGTTGTGGTTCGTAGCAACTTTTCCCTTCCATGATTTTTAACAATTTGACTTGATCTAATTGGTGTAAAGTAAAGTCAAAGATAACAATTTCTAGAGGAATTTAAGGAAGAGCAACACTGGAGACTGTATGCACTGTATGATATGACATACTGGACATTAATCTTTTTCTGTATACTCTACTATTGACAGTGTGATGTGAATGATCTGTTCCGAATCTTTGAGGTACTTCTACGTAGCCCAGCCACCAAGAGCCTACCAACCTTGCTAGACCCGATGGGCAAACTCATGAGCTTTGCCATAGTCAGAGCTCGCTTTAAGCTCACTCACCTACTAGAGATCTGTACCCTCTGTAATAGGATCTTTGCAAAGGTAACGGATGTCTTGCTCCCCTTCTCACTCTATACCTCCCTCCCTCGCTCATTTTTATGCTCTTTTGTTTTCTCATTTTTTCCTTGTGTTTCTTCTCTTTTCTCACCTCTCATATCCTCTTCTTTATCTCTTTCACTCTCTCTCTCTCTCTCTCTCTTTCTCTCTCTCTCTCTGTCTCATGTCCAAACGTTTGTTCTTGCTTGCTTTTCTAATGTTTGAAGCATTCAAGAAGTGGGATTCCAGTCTTGTGACAATTTATAACAGAACATTTCTTTTTTTAAACTTTGTATTATTTACTTGTACATGTTTGCCCCTATTTGCATTTTTTCCCACATAGTTCATATTTATTTATTCGTTTTTAAATCATCTTTACCAATATAATTCTTGACAAACCTTGTTTACCCCTCACAGTCAAAATTGTGTTAATTGTGATGATGGAGGTAACGGACACCTTGCAAACAGTACATGTTCAGGATGTTTTATAAGCTCATTTGTTTTCTTCTCTTTTTCTTTTTCTCTGCTATAAAGGAGAGAGAGAAGCAGTCATTTGCCAGAGTGGTCACTCTAGAACTGGTCCAGGCTCTGAAGTTTAAGACCAACCTTCCAGACATCAACCTGATCCAACTAGTCCAGTTTGTTGTGATGGATGCGGGAGGCAAGATGAGTGACTTTGGTCATATGGAGGCTGATATTGAGGTAGACATGGCAATGGTAAGTCAAGCGGAAACAGAGAAATGCTGTAGTCAACTTGTTAATAATTATGGAGAATGATAGAGGTGATAGTATACTCCCCTGGGGCACACCCTGTGATACGTTTCTGAAATTGGATAGAGCATACTGGTCTGATCTGGGCAAGTATACTAAACTTCCATCTTTTTATAATGGGGGTCCCAGCCCTATTGTAATTGACCTTAGGTTCTTCTTTTTTCTCTCTATGGCATTTGAAATTCACACAAACATTGTTTTCATCTCAGTCTATGTCTGAATTGGTTGTCAATTGGATATTTTTACTCAATTACTTCAATATTGCAGGCATTTTTTGTTGTTGTTATTTTTTTAAATTCAAGAGGTTTTCTTTAGCTCTGTCCTATTCCAAATTTGATTTGTATAATGGTAGCATTAAGGCATATTATATCACACAAGTGGGTAGGTTGGTTGGATGACAAAGTTTACAGTGCCTGATTTATACTCATAGAGTTAAGTGCATTCATAACCAGCAGATAGCTCAATCAGGATGAAATAAGTGTGGATAAGAATAACATTTAACACTCAATAACTATGAGACCCTTTGGGAGGGAGTGACATGGTGTATATCATATTATTGACTTCACATCCGTGCAAAGAATGTTAAAAGCTTACCTTCTGTTGTTTGATTAATCTACTTCAGAACTCCACAGGAGCCACAGACTGCATGAGACAGTATGTCAGTGATGCTACTGAATACATCGGAGACCTTCATACACTCACTAAAGTCAAGGTAAGAAAGAACATCATTGTTTTATGAAACTAGGTGTGTTTCGATGTTTTAATAACAATAGGAATGTAATAGTAATATAGAAAAAAGGATTAACTCTTTCCTGACTTTGGTTGACTAATGAAACAAACACTGGACTGCCACAAGTGATTTTTGTCACACATGCAGTGTACATGTACTTCTAACAATGTAGCAATCTCATATTTTGTATTTGTTTTTCATATTTATTGGAATACTACATTCACATGGTACATGAATACTTTGTTTTGCAATACATAGGCATAATGTCAATTACAAATATGGAAACAATATCATTTGATAGATAAATGAAAACAATATGAATGATTTTACAAGTATGTATTTTATATAAATACCTTACTTCATATTTGATTAAATGTTTAGAAAATGACAAATGATGATTCTAATAAAATCTTTTGTGTTGATAATCATCACCTGGTTGTGTTTATCATTATTTATGGCAAATGATATATTGATAAAACTGATAGCAATAATAATAACAGAAATTACAATGTAACTTATTTTGGGGTACAATTTGAAACCCCTCTCTGATTGTTGCTATAATTCAAGAAATCTATAGCAAATAAATAGTTGTTTTTTTAAATCAAATACTTCATGACAACTGTAGTTCTCTTAACATTTTCAATGTTTATTTGTACATGTACTTGTTTAAAATCTGTATATTTATTTATCTTTTGTAGAACAATCTACGAGGAGGCTCTCAGAATTTGAACGAGGATACGTTGGGTAGCCAGCTGAAAGCAGGAGTAGCTCAGATTGTTGCTCTAGAGTTCACTAAGGCTAATGGTAGAGAAGGACCAAAGGCTATACAGAGACATCTACCATGGCTCTATCACCCACCTTCATCTGTTCAACAAGGGTAAGATCATTAGATAGTATTCTCTTTCAGTTCAACTTGATGTGAGGATGACTAGTATTGATGAAAGGTACAAATTAAGACTTCAGTCCAACTTCCTTTTGTTGAAACTGAGTTTATAAGAGCTTACACCTAGCATCAGGATTAAATTTTATTAAGATAAAGATCCTTAGGTATTGAAGGTAAATGAGTTGAAAATGGTAGAGTTGACTAAAGGCTTATGGCAGGGAAGGAGATGATGGTATCCAGATAATATCTGGCTGAACTCTACCATCCATTCATCCTCACCTGTCCACCAGGGTATGAGATGATGGTATCCAGATATATGTGACTGAACTCTATCATCCATTCATCCTCACCTGTCTACCAGGGTATGAGATGATGGTATCCAGATATATGTGATTAACTCTACCATCCATTCATCCTCACCTGTCCACCAGGGTATGAGATGATGGTATCCAGATATATGTGATTGAACTCTACCATCCATTCATCCTCACCTGTCTACCAGGGTATGAGATGATAGGGTAGCAAGTTCTACAGTGTGTTTCCTAGAAAGTGAAATACAACTACTTGTGCAAATCCTCTTAAATACACAAAATGAGAGTCATTATGATACATAATTTTGAAAACAATTATTCACCTCTCATATGATACCACATTTGTGATGATAGGACTTTGAATCATCAAATTATGGTAAATTTAAACCAGAAATGTCAAATTGGTTTGCTCTTAAGAGTGACATTTTGGTCAACAATGAATTGACGTACACTGAACTACTCTTTGCTTTTATTTCATTTGTCTTTCAGTTTGATTTTCTTGTCGATAATCAAAATTATTAACTCTTTTCTCACCACAAGATTTGCAAAATGTTTCACAACGAATAAACCATAGTTATCATACAAGTACACCAAAAGAAATTTTGAAAGAACGATCAATGAGAATAACACCATGGTACCGTATTTCATCTGTCTTTGAAATTAATTTCTGAGCTAATGAAGGATGCAGTGTATAAAACAAATGCTGACTGCTTCTTTTTCATTGAGGGGCATAGCACAGTTGCGAGATCACCGTCAACATTTGTTGAAAAAGGATTGTTGTACCCTCTGAAGAGCTCAGTATGCTGAAGGTCCCCACTTGATGATTCTTATTCTTGTTGCAGGCCAAATGAGTTCATAGACTGCATCGCCCATGTGCGTCTCCTGTCCTGGTTACTCCTTGGTTCGTTGACCCATGCTGCCCTCTGCCCACCATCCTTCACCAACAGTGGTCTGATCAGTCAGCCCATTCCGTTGGATGCTGGTAACCACATCGCTGATCATATACAAGTCATCTTAGCAGGCTTTGCTGAGCAGTCCAAGGCATCCGTTCTTCATATGTCATCTCTCTTCCATGCATTCATCCTCTGTCAGGTAACAAGCTTCATGGGGATACTCTCTAAGGCACCTTAATTCTTTTAAAAATCTTGTATTGGTTCAATTTGTATGCGGTTAAAATTATTTAAATTCCATGACGATTTGCTTTTTTCGCATCTCAACACGGTCGCTTGTTTTCCACCAACATTTTTCAACAAAACAATAGGCACCAAGTGACGGAAAGGGGTAGTTGAAACTACCCAGATTGTTTTGTGCAACACAGTGGTCTTCATATTAAACCTTGCTAGACACCAATTGACTGAAGAGTTGCACTGTGCATCATAACCTACATGAATACTGATCTACATTGCTACATGACAACCCTTACAGTTTCTACATGTACATGTATGTACTAACTTTATCCATCTGTAAAACTACCCCCTTAGAAATACAATGCGGCAAAGGTATACCATTTCAGCATAAAACGTGATTCCTTTTTCATGTGCCTATTATCTTTTATTTTGTCTCTGTCTCTTTCTCTCTCATCCATTCTTCTAACCAAATATGTGTGTCTTTGACAGCTTTGGACAATGTATTGTGAGCAGATGGCTTGCATGAATGCTCCTAACTCTGATGCTCACTCATCAGCCACCTTCAGCATCATGGACTTCTGGAGTCGTGTTACCCCCGGTGTCCTGCAGCTTCTCTCCCACTCTAAAGTGGTAAGAATATCTCGCAATCAATTTTGTGATGATGATGATGATGACTCATAGCATTTATATAGTGCCACATTAATAAAGTCAGTATTTTCACATGTCCTGAAATAGGTAAGTTTTGAGGCATGAATTGAAGTGTTCTAGACTATCGATCTCATAAAGAGAGGAAGGGAGTGAGTTCCATGAATATTTTGAGAGAACCTTATTACAATTAATACCTTCAGTGATATGTGCACTGTGCATCATTCCATCAATTATTTAAGGTCAGGGTTGCTAATTGAGATTAGGTTTTGGATTAGCGCTAGGGAAAGTCCAGTGTTGAAGATCCAGGAATCCAGGATTATTAAGTTAATGTTAGAGAATGACTGCAGAGCAATTGTAACCAGCATGTGAGTTATGAACCCATCTTGAGAAATACTTTCTCAATATCATGATCTATGTGGTAAATTGATTGGACTACCAAACTGATAGTTTTTTTAAGGAAATCCTGATAAGTATAGAGGAAAAATGTAGCTTAAACATGTAAGATCATTTATATTGGTCCTTTGTGATATATCTAGGGTTTAAGCTTTCACTGAACCAACTTTTTTGCCTTCTGGTTCCCATTTCAAATATGATTATTGCCTTCTTTTTTCCTTTCTAACAATTTGTTGTGATTTGTTCTTGACTTAGTTGGCAGACATGGTTAATCTTCATTTCTTGAGTCTGATGGAAGCTCTTCAAGAATGTAACTCTTCTGTTCTAGCCAAGGTGATTTGTTCATTTTTATTTTTATTCCTGCATGACTTCCTGCATATCTTTTGGTAAGGCACTATTCTTCATTTGCCACTTCATACCCAGGAGAGAAATGGGGACCTGGTAGGATGACCAAAGCCTTTGTGTTAGTAATTGCTTTATGCCCTTACGGTGTACATGTGCATGAATGAATCTGATGATCGGGATAATAATATCTGAAAAGCGCTTAGAGATGGTATTTTTTATCAATGGCTATGTAAATCAAGATTATTTTTCAATGACTAGTAGGAAAACCAGGATATTTTATGTTCACTCCTGACGTAGCTAAGGAAAGCCGGGATTGCAGTCTAGAGGGGCTGAACATACTGTATTATTGCTCCCATATTGATAGAACTATGATTTTCTGCTCACAAATAATAGATTGAAGATTTGAAAAAAGGCATTGTTTTGCTGTGCTTTATTTATCTAGCACCAATTTAAAGTTTTCAATGCTTGTTCCACTTCTTCAGATACATGACATGATAATTTCATGTAGACATTTCCAATAATCCTCATTACTTTAAGCATTTGTATTGCTCTCTTTGCAAGTATTCTAAATCTTGAAGAAAAAAATATAACAGCTGCTTAATGAGCTTTACCTGACAGATTTTATGTTAATTGGAGAAATTGATATGATGATAAGTACCATTCCTTCATGTCTCCACTGCAACGTGCAAGCGACATGTGTTTTTCTGCTTGACTCGCTCTCATGAAAATTTCTGGCAAAGACATCATTTCTAAATATAGCCATGTAGACAGGGATATTAATGTGTGCAGCAGAAGATATGTGATTTATGCTGTCATCAGCTCTACACTGCTTTTTATATAGTGACTTCTCTCTTAGTGTGAATATTTATACGCTGTATGGAAGACTTTCGTCATGCTGTCATCTGTAAAAATCTGATCACGATTTGATATGATTAATAATGAACATTAGCCTGTATGGTGATGTATATGTGTACTTTAGATATTAAAATACAATGCGTATTGAAAAGATGCGGTACATTTCCTTAGCTGTCAATAAATAAGTTTTGAACTGTAAGTTTTAGCAGTTGACTTTTGCAGATACTAAATCTTGTTGTTATCATTATTCCATTATCATTACACATATAATGTTTTTTAAACACAACATATGTAATTATATCTCAAATAATTACAAAGACAATGAACAAAAGTTATGAAATGGCAGACCATCAAGACCAAACTTAAAATTACTTATTTCAAAGTCAATTATGTTAATGTTATTTTTTATTTGCTGTATTTACTTTAATGTTAGACTCTTTTCATGTAAATGAATAAATGTTTGAACTATTATTTGAAGCATAACACCAATGGGTTAGTTGCAAAAGGAAATGATTTCATATACCTTAACTCAAACCACAATCTGTTTATCATAATTCTATTATGCCATTTTCTTTGTTAATATGATTCACATTAGAATAATTAAATTAATTTAGTATTATATTTGTGAAGCACATGGAAACTTTCCACAAGTTTCCAGTATTATGCGCTAGAAAAAAATAATGTAACTACTAATTCTACCAATTCTGATTAATTTCTACCATAAATCTCTGTGTATAAGATGCACCTGTGTATAAGATGCACCTGTGTTTGAGACGCACCCCTATTTTGGGGGCAGGATTTTTTTATTTTTTTTGCAGACTCCGTAGGCAGCAAGCCAGATCTGTGTTCAAAAACCCTTGCGGGGAAGAAACTTTATTTTACTGTGAGGTGCAGTTTAAGGTGCCGATTTGTGCTTGTAATTGTAGATAGTAACAATGTCGTTTTTAAAACTTAAAGAGGACAGACAAATTTTTTTAATAGAAATCCGGCCATACAGGTAATGTATGTTGTTCTTTACACAGAGATTTACGTTATATGGTTCATTATTAATTATATTAAATCAGTTAAATATACTATTTTATATGTAACAAGGCCCATTTAATTTTCGTTGTGTCTCATGAAAAAGAATATGGATTGATGGCCATATGATAAGTCTTTTTATATTATCCCTCATAAATAAATCACTACATTCATTATTGTCTATTACATTCTTCTTTCATTTGACAATGTTTTTACAAAAAACCTTGTCATTGTTCTGCTACAATGTGGGTATGTTCAACCACCTCTATGACATACATAACTTTGCAATATACGATTTGTTATTTTCCAAAGCTCTTCCCCATGTGGTCTCCAATCCTGTTCAGCTATCCTTCAAAGGTATGTTTCCTTTTTATTTATTGTCTTTATGTAATAAACCCATTGGGCAAGACTGTGGAAGACATGAAGTCTTTCATGGTTTGCGGTTCAAGTCCCACTGCAACACTAATGTTCATTGTCAAGACTTTAATCTACATTTGCCACTCTCCACCCAGGCGAATTAGATGGGTACCTAGTAGGAAGAAAGTGCCGTATTATGGCAGCTCAGTGATACCTTGTGCAGTAGAGTATAGGCATGCAGTAGCTGTGCCATATATATATAAATTGACCTATTATTATTATTATAAGGCTTATGGAATCAGTCATTTTAACCAGTTTTAAACATATTTTACATATTATGTAAATATTTGTTTGGTATATAATTCTTAGAAGTGTGACTTGCCATTAAAAATTGTATACCAATTGCTGTATCAGCTTTCATATGTGTATTTAAATGCTAATATATTCATATTTGTAGTTTTGTTTATATTGAGCAATACTACATCAATTTATAAGAATGTTCTTACATTTGCATTGAGCAAGAGATACCATATGAAGCATTTTCAAAGAATGACTTTCTCTTAATCGCATATTTTCAATCTCATGTTCAAATGTGTCAATGAAATTTCCCCTATTTTGTAATGGTAGCTCCCAGGAAGCCTACAGGTGAGACTACAGAACTGTGAGAACTTTCCACCTCCAAGTCTGATGAAAGGGGAGGTCACGTCTTACCATTCTACCACACTACTCAAATGGCTAAAGAGACTACAGTTCAAAATGGGACAGATTGAGATCCAATCTTCAGCTGCCACTCAATTCTACACTGTGTAGGCAACCAGTCTGAAAACTGGCTACCACTCTGGTATACAGTTTGTGATATTGTTTACTCTTGCATGCTCTTTAAAGCTGTTCTGCAAGACATAGATATTTCTTTGAAGAAAATGATGTATAGCACTCCATTTTCACCAACGTTGCATTGAATTTTGACTTTGGTATCTGACACACTGAGATTCAGTATATTACTCTTTGTTGTTGATTACATCTTTAAAGTCTAATTGAAGATACAGCTCTTGTTATTTGATCTCTTTTCACTGTATGTACAATTCACAAGGCATTATAATTACATGGATTACATGGCATTATATTCAAAATACTGTGTAAAGAGTATGTTTATAATGAAAGCACTGTAGTTTAATGTGTGATTTGATTTTGAAAGTCATATGTAACACAATGCATCAATAGATGGACATATATAGGTAGAGGTGTCTTGGGGATACATCGCCACACAAGGTGCACTGTTCGAGTCCCGCCGCGGCACTAATGTCCTTTGGCAAGACATGATCTACATTTGCCACACTCAACCCAGGTGATGTAAATGGGTACCTGGCAGGAATTCCTTGAAATGCTGGAGCGCTGTGATGGCAGCTAGACTAAAGTCAGGGTAATAATAAATGCACCTTGGAATAGAATTTCTAGATAGACGGTGCTATAGGAAAGCCTATTATTATTATTATTATATACATGTTTTAAGATAAGATATTTGAAGTACAAAGTTCAAAAACATTAAATGATATGCTTATGATTATGGTATAAACAAAGAATAAGTGTTCAATTATTAAAGAAGCTGAAGACATGGGAGTAAAATCACGCACATCGTTAGTATACTAAATCAATTGAAAATGATTTTTCGTATGATAATGTTTTACCACAGCAAATGTTGGCACATTAATTACCATTTTTTTCATTGTTGATTCAAGCTGATAATTTTGTTAACTTTTCTTATGGATTGATGTAAAAGTATTGATGACTTTGTAATATATTTAGTTCAATAGAGCAGAGGCCATGGTCTATGAATTTTTTAAGAAATTAAAGATAAAAAAATTATTGTGGAATGACCATACTTGTACAGGTCTGTGATTTGTAAACATATACATAGAGAAGTTAAAACGATTTTAAAACAAATTAATTATATATTGATTATTTTGTGAAATAGCTGAATTTGACAATAACTGGTCACAAAGAGTTTGTTCCACAAATATCTCACACTTTTATATGAAGTGCTTATTTAACTACAAATTATTGGACTATTTTAGATTAATGACTAATATCTGGGTTTGCAAAAAGCTAAAAGTGAATATAAAAGTATTCATCACCCGTGGAATTCATACTTTTCCTGCTTTGTATGGGTTATACAATTGCACATTATTTCCTCTGTAACTGTGTATGAACATTTTCTGGAATTACAATTTCACGGCTTGTGCATCAGAGCTTATCTCCCAACTAAATCCTAGTTGCAGCTCATTGATCTAAGATTAACTACATATTATTGTGCTTGTTATGTGTATTACAGTACATTGGTTTAAGCATTCTAGCCAATTTGAGGGTCTAGTACACTTTATTTTGTGGTATTGCAATAGTGAAAGAAAATTGGTCATTAAAAAACAAAGTTAATGTTTATATTTGTGTCTGTATTAGTACAGTGTTTCCACATTATTTAGTAAGTACGGTAGCTGCAAGCAAGCTCTGTATTATTACTGAATTTGATACATTTTGTTTTTATTTATATGACAATGAAGTTGACTTTTTAATATCTACTCTGTTGAACTTAGTATCAGTATATATGGGTATCATTTAGTATCTCTGTATCTGAGTTTGCCTGGCTGTGTCTATTCTGATCATTTTTCATATTTTTTTTTCTTCAATCCATTAATTTATGATGACCCTCTGGTATTGATTGGTAATAACTTGTAATTTGTTTATTTGTTTATTTAGTTAGTTATATTTGTATGTATTTGTTTGTTATTTATTCACTTGTGTATTTCTTTCTTTCTTTATTCATCTATTTATTTAATTAGTTTGCTATTGATGAGAAAGATGCCATGATAACTGTGATCATCAGTATGACAACAGCGTTTCATTTTAATGCATTTGATTAATATAGAAGTATGTTAATGAATCAATAATGGCTGTACCCAATATTCAAAATAGATAGAAATAAGATTCCATAATCATGTTATTGGACTTCTCTCTCCCCCTCTCTCTCTCTCCCTCTCTCTTTCTCTCTCTCTCTCTCTCTCCCTCTCTCTCTCTATCTCTCTCTCTCTCCTCTTTCCCTTTTTTTTTCTCTACCACTAATATTGCATGTATTCTTCCACCTTTCTGTATACCTTGCCTTTTTCAGCAGATTTGTAAATACTCCATTTACTGGAGGAGCCTGTATCTTAGAATACATTGCTACAGCAATTGAATGCTCTGTACATATATTATTATCATCATATGTACCCTGTCTACATACACAAAAAAATAGTATTCGCTGTCTTTGTCCATTATTCTGTATGATCATAGCTATTGATGGCGTGTTGATGTTCAAATGAATCATTTCCGTTTATTATGGACCACACTGTAGTTATGATGTCATTTAGATGAGCAGATGACATAAAAAAGGTCACTGAACATGAAAATCCTGCATGGTCACCCAAGCAGAAAATTGCTTAATACATGTATATCAAGCTTTATTGCAGTTTCCACTTTTCTCTTAAACATTTTTTGTTGTTGAGATTTTCCTAGAGTAAGTTATTTTTATGTGAGTGATGTCCTGCTCATCGCCAAAGTTCATGGTCCTTTAACCATGGCTGACATTTTGAATAAAGATATGTCATATGTCTAAAATGAGACCCCCTCTCCACCTCTCACTCTCTCACTCTCTCTTTCTCTCTCTCCCTCTCTCTCTCTCTCTCTTCCTTTCTCTATCACCTCCTTTCCTTCTGTTTTTACAGGGTATGCAAATCATCGTGTCAATTTGAATATATTGTGTTTTATGGACACCTAGATCCTGATTCATAAAACTTTTTATTAACAAAATTTTGCCACAGATAAATGACAATTCTGATTGTAGTCGATCAAATGTAAGGATTTCAGTAGCTCATAACAATTATCATTTCTTGTTCTGGACAACAAGTTTTATGAAACAGGTTTGGGGTTTATATACCTTTAATTTGGTACTTTGTTTTTGTAGCTCCTTTTTTATTTTTTTCT
This sequence comes from Hemicentrotus pulcherrimus, assembly GCA_003118195.1. Classification (NCBI taxonomy): domain Eukaryota; kingdom Metazoa; phylum Echinodermata; class Echinoidea; order Camarodonta; family Strongylocentrotidae; genus Hemicentrotus; species Hemicentrotus pulcherrimus. Next base: position 774 of record BEXV01005648.1, on the reverse strand, counting down.
TCTTAATGAGGTGCCATGTCTGGCTAGGGTTATTTCAGTTACACTTGTGCAGCCAAGGATTCCATGGTTTCACAGTCCAGTTAGAAGTGAAGTGCAATTAGCTACCTCTGACTCATGTATGGGCAGGGCATACCAGGGGAACTTCTCCCTTTTCAAACACAGATCCAGATACGGGTTACATTCTCTTTTTTCCTTGAATCGATCACCATTCTCCATAATTTCTCTTTTTTTAATGATTTGTTTTCCCTTTTCCCCAGTTTTTCTCTCCTCCTTGCTACTTGCCATTTTCTCCCTATCTCTTCCATTTATTCTGTTTATGTTTCTCTAAATGTTTGGTTATATATATCAAAGTTTCTGTCTTTGTATCTACTCGTTCTCAATTTATTTTGATGTATGGATCAAAAAAATAATTGCACTTTAAATGTATTATAAACATACAGATTACAAATGTTACGCCTTTATATACATGTTAATATTATGTAGCTATGATGTGTTGTTCAATATTGTGTAGTACTGTATGTTGATATCAAATTGTAGATTATAGATTATTTAAACTAGAGTCATATTTATCCTATTTTATCCACAGTATTTTACCCTTTTAATCACCTTGTGTACATTTTGCTAATAGATGTATTCACATTTAATTGATATAATATAGTTTGTCATTCCCTTCTTGCCATGTGCTGAATAAATAAAGCGATAGCTTCCCTCAAATCAAGCATCTTCCCTTCAAGCTTTATTCATAACATGTCAAGTGTCTATCTTGCACAATTT
>BEXV01005641.1:0-10526 GCA_003118195.1 Hemicentrotus pulcherrimus | reverse complement strand
AAGTGAAGCACATCATTTTAAAGAGAATGATGAAATCTACAAGGTGATGTTAATAACTCAATAACCCCAAAAATCGGGTTAAGGCCCTTTTGGCATAAGGCCGACGATATGTTAATGTTCTCTCTCTCTCTGAGCTTGTTTGTAAGTATTTCTTGTTTATGCGCTTTGTATCTAATTAAAAAAGTGCTTTATAAATGTAATATCATCATTATTATTGCCAAACCTGAGATTTGAAAACTTATCCCTGAGATTGAGAGTAGTGTGAATGACCCACTAACCACGGCAGCTCCATGAACTTCTCCTAGTGTGAACAGGCTAATAGATGGTCATGGGCATGAGTCCCACGCTTCATGAAACCCTTCTATCTCTACCGACTTGGAACCATTATCAGATATTTACCAAGTTCCACTCAGCCATGCTAGAGATCAATAGAGGATGCATGCCTTGAATCCAAGGAGAAAGAGGAGACATATTGGACATTTCGGTTGAAAGATGCCCACAGGTTTTGGGAGATGGGGGAAAATCCAATTTATTTTGTCTCATACATCACATACCACATCTATCTAGGAAGTTAGGAACTACATGTATATCTGATCATTGAATGAAGTTAAAGATAAAGGCCAGTTATGGTCATGCAATTGCAGTGTGAAAGAAACGTTGTGGAATCGATCAGAAAAGGGTGATCATCTAGCATATAAGTATTGGTGTATACTGAAAGGTTCTGGAATCATCAAAATGATATGAAATTTGGCCCAGTCTTGATAAAGTTATAAGCACTGTACACAGAAAGATGTATATGGGACTACCCCCACACATGCGTGACACATGCGTTATATCTATCAGGTCCAAATAGATATAATCAATTACCAAATATATCAATTAGTAGGCATTTTTTCGGCAAAATTTGTATAATCACGAATTAGTCAAAACAAATTGTTTCACATGATTGCCGTAAGAGCTTTCATTTCATTTTTTGAGAGGGGGGCGTTTCCAAAGTTCGTCTTTACCTTTAAGAGCCTTATTAGAGCTTTTAAAAGACAAAAATATAAACAGTGAAAAGACATATTTTATGTCAATCTATGTAATACTTAGTGAGGTACAGGACACCAAATGATCCAGAGACAGGAGGAAGATAGTTTCCTTTCTTACAAACAAACGCCCAAGAAACCTTCAATAATTGTTCTACTTGACTACAAATCTCAAATGTTCTATGATCAAGAAAGTGGTTAACTATGTAATGTAAGCATAAATTATAGAAATACAGTACTTTTAAAGCAATTAAAAGCACATAATGAAGGGTATAAGCAAGATTAAAACCAAATAGTTTACTAACAAATCAACTTGGGATAGCAGTATTTTTTTTTTCTTCTTATCTTTTCCTTGATTGTTTTTCTATATCACTAATCTTCCGAATCTGTGGTGATCTCATGCAATAGAACCTTCGAAATGTAAAAGTATCTATGAAGCCTTTAAAGAAGTGATAGATATAGATTTAACAACCCAAGTATGCAAATACATGATAATAATTTTCTTTTTATAGGCATGCCTAGCAAAATACAAACAAACATACAACAAAAACTTCCCAATATCATACACTCCACGTACGATTAAAGAGTGAAATATCACTCTGTTAAGATGCAAGTACAGAGTACAAACAAATCTAGGCTATCAAATTTCTATTTTCCATGCTTTATTTCTTCATTAGAAAATTGCATTACCGTACTCAGTTTGTTTTCATTTTAGTCGTGCAACAATGCAATTTACGCTCACACCAAATATCCATTCATGAAATAATGGATATAATAATATATAAAATAACCATACCTCAAGGCTGATAGCTTTTAACGAGAGACCAATATGAGAACTTTGGGGAATATTTACACAAAGCAGCTTCATTCATTTATTTAGAGGAAATATCCTATTTGAAATCACACTGGAGGCAAAAACTATTCACAATGCCTATTAATACTTTCCTTTAATATTCCCCTATGACTGCTTACATGTATACTGCAATAAAAAAGTTTTCAGTCACCAGAGATTGCAATTCCTCTCACTGCACACTCCAAAGGAATGTTTTAGTATTCATATTGCTTCTAGTGAAGATTACAACATGGCATAACGTGTTGGAATTGTGGCAGCATTTCATTGACTTGAATATATTCATGAAATATTCATTCAACATAGGGCTTAGAATCTTGCCATTAAGAAGGTTTTATTTGTAGCTTTCAGGGCTAAAAATGTCCACATATAGCAGATTGCAGGATTTTCATGTGGGATTTCACAACTTGCATTTTTAAAGGCTGAATGATTTAGAATTTGGAAAGAAATAAGGAAATAACTGAGCTTCTTCTTTAATACATCTCTGATGTAGGGAATGAGAGTGAAATAAAACACTAAACCACAAACTATGAGTGGTTTTTATCAAAAAAAATCAAGGAAGGCTATCTTTATGTTCCCTCATCTTTTAGAAAAACATCCCATATTTCATAAGGTTTCACAAGGTCTCAATGTTCATGTGTTTAGAGACATTCAAACTTGTTTCTCTGTTTCTTCAAATTTCAAGGTATAAAATCAAAATGATTTAAAACATATTACGCAGAGGGTCGAAGTCGAAGTTTTAAAAAAAATTGTAGTGGTCACCTCTAAATTAGAGAAAGCGTCTAAAAAAGGGTTCTTTTGCTAAAAAATAATATTTAGTCGATACTGCTTTAAGTAAACTTTGAACCACCTTGAGTTCGGTGTCATATAAAAGAAAATTTAGTTATCCACATCTTGAAATCAATTTCAATACAAATTTGATTAATTAAAATCACAATTTTTTCTTGTCAAACGTAACTTTTTGAAAATTTCCAAAAGACAATTTATATATAGGCCTACAGTAAATATATATTTTTTTTTTTCTTTCTTTTTTTGATTTTTTAATTTCATGGAGGTGTAACTTTCCAGGACAATTAACCCTCCTGGCTCTCAGCAGACAATTATTTCACAATATCTGAAGAAGAATCCCTTTCACTTGTCTGAAATGATGACTGACACTATAATGTACCTTTAATGCTTCAGAAAGCTGTCGCAATTAGGAGCTACAGGCTGTTAAGTATCGGATTTAAAAAGCTATGCATATCAAATGAGCATCTCTTCACACAGTATATGGAGAGCATATGTGACTTAAATAACATGAACTTCTCTTTCACTTTGCTTTCAAAAAGTGGAATATTTGTTTTTGTGTTTGTTTCAAGAGTGAGACTGGATAGATGAATTATAAAAAGTTTTTGAAATAATTATCCTGGCAAGACATTCTTGTACACCGACAAAATCTCATTTAAAACTAAAATCTTTTTTGGGACAGTTTCTTCCACGGATTTCCAAATGCTAAACAGGAGCTCTGATACTCAAAGTTCAAAGAAATTATTTTTTAACAAAGCTCTTTGGTGAAATACCATAAAATATCTCACTATCATCCCTAATTAAAAAAAGCTAAACATTTTGCTATGAGCATCAATTATGATTATGATCAATGATTACATGCAGGCCGAGGCCTAGCCAATATAATTTGACTACTTACACACGTCAATGTAGACACATATGTACTAGGTCGTTTTCAAAAATATTTTCAATAGATAACTAATATTAACATCATTCTGAGCGGCCCATGCCCAGTGTACAGTACAAAATATCACACAAGGACCTTGCAATACTTTGCGAGAATGACATTCATGTGCTTCGTGAATAATTGCATTATGGGCCTGACTGCACAAGATTCTGTGCAATTACTCGGGAACGCCACAGACCCCTCACGCTCCCTGTACGGTTTTGCCTGTACTTTTGATTACCGCACGATTTCTTTCCTTCCCGAAGGGACGAAAAGAAGAACGCAATGATTTCCCAAGTGTAAACATGGTCAGACGAAATACGCAGAGCCTCTAAAGTCTCCTTAAAGGACAATCCAACCCTTGTAATATTAAGTTCATTTGCATGAGAGCAGGAAAATAAAATTTGAAAAATGGTGAAGGTTTGAATAGATCAGTACAAATTTAAAGATAAAGTTGAGTTCTGGTCATGCGATTGCATTGTGAAAGCAAATGTGTGGAATGGATCAGAAAAAGTTGATCATTTAGCATGTAAGTATTGGTGTGTACTGCAAGGTTCTGGAGTCATCAAAATCATGATAAATTTGGCCCAGTCTTGGTAAAGTAACAAGCACTGTACACAGAAAGATGTATATGGGACTACACAAAAATATGTCTGGGCTACTAACCTTGATTTCCTCATCTTTCTATGCTCATAACTCGGCCAGTATACATGTACATTTCCAACCCAAATTGATTGGCACATGACATTTATTAGTAATCTTGAACAATCTGTGTAAGTTTTGTTTGATTCTGTGAGAATTCCTTTTCATTTTTTTTAAAACCAGAACTCAAGTTTATCTTTAAGACAATCATGAAAGTTTAAAATACGAGATCACTAAATAAGTGCAAATCTCAGATTAGCAATTAGGTCCATGGATTACAAAGTAGACACAGACTAACTCTTTCTTTGATCTATTGTGTAAAAGACATCACTAATATCTATTTTCTTCTTAGTGCCATCTCCCTTGGAGCACTACTCAAAATATACTCTTGATAGCATAATATAATAGGTCCTCTAAAGAGTAAAGACCTTCCTGATCCATACCTTTTTGAAACTTTGAAATTTGAGCAATTTTGAGTGATGGAACAAGTGGTTCTCTGCTTTCTTCTAGAGCAGCTCGCTGTCAAGGTTGGATTTCCCTTTAAATGGATCGTTTAACAATGTTAAATCTGAGATACACATCCCTACGTGATATCAGTGTCTGTGATATGGTAACATTGAAACCCTTAACAAATTGCGCTTTAAAATGATCAAGAAGTGCCTCAAAAAAGTAAAAATCTTTGAGTGACCGGTTTTACCATACTCGTTTTCCCCAATAGACTACAGTATTATAAAAATCTTTTCGCAAACGGTTTTCAAAATTTGTAATTCCAATCATAAATATCTTGATAATCAGACAGGCGATCGGCTTGTAAAAGTCATGAGGTTCCTGACTGACATAAAGGTTTATAATTATCATTGCAGCATGAGCTAAATCCAAAATTTTGTTTAAGAATCTGAGACATAGTACGTTACCAGCTCCCTTTAACAAAATCTTGATGTTGCAAATCAGGTCATGTTTAATAGAAAAATTAATTTGGGTAACGAATTGAGGGGAACCCTTAATTCCAAGGGCTATCGTCTGTCACAGATTTATAACGGGCTGAAACCCTCAAAGGATTATCTTGTCGGTTGAGAGCCAGAAGGGCATTGATTCCTCCATGTAAACTTTTACACAGACTCAACGCCCTTCTGACTCTTAGCAGATCAATTTTTAATGTATGAAACAGATAAATGGCGCCATACAAGTTCTTTGGATCATCATCATCATGAATTAACATCATTTGCAGGATGTAATAATAATAATAATAATAACTGGATGTATTTATATAGCGCTTAATACAAAATACGATCTATAAGCGCTTTACAGATATAATTACCCTGGTCATCGTATTTATTCGCGCACAATGTGCACCATCTCCACTACCTGGGCATATGGCAATTACTAACACAAAGGTTTATTTCATCCTACCAGGTTCCCATTTCTCTCCTGGGTATGGAGTGGCAAATGTAGATGATTGCCTTGCCAAAGAACAATACTGCCTTCTCAGGGATCAATCTCACAACCTTTGAATTACAAGTCAACTGCTTAAACCACTATTCCACGACAATTGTAAAGTGTAGCCTACATTAAACTATGGTGTCGTAGTCAAGCGGTGCGTTGTAAGTGACCCAACATTTGCCATAGGGACATTTGCTACAAGCTACATAAAAGATGTACACGTAAGGTTAGGGTGTAGATGTAGTGTGTATAATCAACTGTTGAGAGCCAGAAGAGCGTTGCATTTTTCATCTTTTGACCCAGAATGCTCTGATATTCTGAATTGTACATGAGCAGAAAAGTGCAAAAATCACTGGAAAATTTGAGTTATTTATGTTGTAGTACATACATTGTGGTGTCCACCAATGAGAGAGCAACTTAATTGAAAATAATCATCAAAATCTCTAAATTGGCAATGCAGAGTGGAATTTATAACCACTACCTGTATACAAATTCACAATGTCATGTTGATTTTGTTGGTTCTACTTTTTCTTCACACCATTTCATTTAATACACGCTTTTAGTTTTTATAAAAACTACATGTACATGATTTTATGTAAGAGGAAAATATACATCATTATTGCCAATTAGAGGAGGACAAGCTGTTTCATTTACACCAAGTTAAATTTTAGATAACCCTGAATTGTTATGGGTGAGGCAATAATGAATATATTCTGTGGCAGCTAAAATGTATGCACTGCCTTTAATAGGAGACCCATAGACATGACTGTTGTAAAAGTGCAAAGGGCTGCCGGCGGTGTCTCTAGATGCGAGAATCAGAGCTGCACCAGAGCAGGTGAAAAAGGATGTTTTGAATCCAAATACCACTGTCAAAGAGTGGAGGGGGCACGTATCGGCTTACGACTGGTGATGTACTCTCTGGGCTCCTCTCCAGACGTTCTCTGGACACACAAACCAAACGCATCCCCATAAACAGGTGCATGACTAGTTTGTAGGTGCAGACACGCACATACAATTCCATAGGGCTTTGAGCCTAGTCAAACTGTGTCAGTCTCTGTTTTTTATATTTTTTAGTGGTGGTTATTTTTCCCGACTGCTAAAAAAGCATAAATGCTTGTTAGTAAACAGCCAAAGGACCAACAGCTTTAGGTCCTTTCCGAGGGACCTGATAATGAAGATCAATGCCTTACCAAAGGGCACTAGTATAGCGCTTGTGTCAAAAGAAGCTGTACATTACAGGGCCTATGAAATGCAACCTTCATAGTCTTATTATTCAGACACTGTTTATCTATAAACCTGACAATTGTTCGCACCAGCAAACTCAGCTATGATTGAATTTATACAGGTACAATCACTTCCAAGTCCTGATGCATAATGCAGGGCATGGAATAATATCTGTGTTAGTATTCTGAAAATTCTTTTATCATACATGTAATATTTGGCACACATATCATTATACAGCAAAGTTGAAATTATAGCACAACATTGGGTAATGACTGCTCATAGGAAGCTGAGTATAATGAAGGGGAAAAAAATGCACAAAAATGACTATATTGCAGCTTATGAATTGTCATGGCTTAAACAATGATTTCACTAAAATAAAAATGAAAACAAAAGTTGGAATTCCATCCCAGGCCTGAAGACTATCTCACCTAGGTACATGTAGCAGTTCAAGCTCATAACACGTACCACCATGGAGCTGGTTCTTTAGCTCTGAGCTTGATGCATTTGTTTGAATATATTAATTAGTGTCTGCACTTTCAGACTAATGTACAACTTCTGATAGCTGATTGCAAGCTAAATGCAGCCAGCCCAGAGTGTCAAATTAAAGTCTGTGCAATAGACTAACACATGACTAATTAAGAAGATGGGTTGATTGCCAGCAATCCATTCATGCAGCCCAGTGTATCAATTTGGAGTCTTTCCCAGCAGACTAATGTATGACGGGCATAAGCTGCCATCATCCAGCCCAGAGTGTCAAATCAGAATCTGTGCAGTTAGACTAATGCACGACTGCCGTGAGATATTTATAGGATGATTGCGAGCCGTCATGCGCCCCAAAGTGAACTCTGCCGACCTGACTGAATACAGGTCTTCCCCTCACACATGTCGGTATGTGAACATAGAGAGTAAGAAAGGCATTTCAGCCAGTGCTATCATGTACGTACAGCCTAGTTACATGTATGATCATGCTTTAATACAAGATGTGATCTAATGCAGATGTGATCTAATTACAACTGAGATGTAAATGCAATGAAGCACTGTGGGATATTCATTGTAGAAGGCGCTTGACTCTCATACAAGTGGGTCCAGGATTCAATCCTCTGCTCAGTGCTTACATCCTCGGACAAGGTGTTTAGCCCACATTGCTCCCTCTAAACCCAGAGAAAATGAATTGTGTATCTGGCAATACCGAGGTATTCATTGCAGAGCCCAAAGAAGGGGCATTAACTATACTCATCAGGCTACCCTCTGACAATAACAACTCACTATTCAAACATTGTTAGTCTTGTAGGCCATCGAGCTCCAGGGCTGTTGATATACTGGAATTAAAGCTGACTTACAGACCAAAGGATACCTTAGTAATTACAAAGGATTTGGGGGAAATACAAAGGATATTTAAGAAATACAAAGGATATTTAAGAAATACTAAGGATATTTTAGGAAATACTGAGGATATATTTGGAAATGCAAAGGATATTTAAGAAATACAAAGGATATTTAAGAAATACTAAGGATATTTAAGAAATACTAAGGATATTTAAGAAATACAAAGGATATTTAAGAAATACAAAGGATATTTAAGAAATACAAAGGATATTTAAGAAATACAAAGGATATTTAAGAAATACTAAGGATATTTTAGGATATGGTGGGGATATTTTTAGGAAAAACATGGGATATTTGAGGAAATACTGAGGATATTTGTAATAAATACTCGGTAATTTTGTAAAAGATTTTTTACCTGAGAGGGATTGTCCTGTCACCGCCTCTTCTGTCAGCCTCTCTCTGTGGCACGGGATACCAGCGGAACTGTAGCTTCCAATTGAAACCACCATATGTCATATCAGAACCAGTATGGAAGGCAAAGTTATCTTCACTTATTACATCGATGATTGGACAGACTACGTTTCTCCTATAAAGAAAGAAAAAGACACAGGTATTTAGTCAACACTTACATTTACATGTACATGTCTAATGTAAAGAAAAGAAAAACAGCAAAAACAACATTTTTAACACTTTTATATCACAAAATCTGTTATGCACATTTTCTCAAATGTGATCATTCTGTTATATCTCAAATACCACAAATTTTGCAACGCAATCAGTTCAAATTTGCGCATAATCCACCTTGATCTCTATAGACTGGAGAAAAAGAGAAAAAAAAGAGATATTCTGAAAGTTGTTTTATCTTTACTTGAGGGATGGACATTTTTAAAAGTCATTAAAACTATAAATGTCCATGGTGGCAATGTACACAGCCTACAATTGCACAAACACCAATGGAAAATTGCAATTGAATATGATTATTATCAAAACACATATTATTTCACTAAATAAAGATTAAAAAAAACATTTTTGAAGCCTTAAAGATAGGAATCGTTTTCCCAATACAAATGTTAATATGGTTGCTAGTGGTTACTATTCTTCATATGTCCTTCTATATTTGCCACTCTCATTCTGCAATTATTTCAGCCTGTCTGCATCTCTTGATTGTGTAAGGTTTTCACTACAATTCTTCCCCCTTTCTTCCTTGTCCTTCAGCCTCTATCACACAGCCCTCAAATCATCTCTTCAGATCCAGAAAGGCACTAACTCCATGCTTCATTATAGGGGTTAAAGGGATAGTTAAGTTCTGTTTTCAGACCGCAAATGCCTTCAAAGTGCATGGTTATTGCTCTTATTCTTATCTATGACATTTATAGTGCCCTTTTAGGACCTAAAACTACTACGAAGGTAATTTTAGACCCAAAAATGTGTGAGATTTAGCCAATACAATCATACCAATTCAGCTCCACTTAAAAAATAAACATGGTGACCGTTAATTAATTATTTAATTAAAAATAACAATACATGAGATGGCTTATTGTGGGTAATATAAGCAACAATTTTTCAAATTTTTCAAAATATCTAATATTTGTGGTGGTACACACTTATTAGCCGTCTCTGAACCGATTTTGATCAAACAAAGATGATTTTGTCATTTCAATATTATGTTCTTTCAAATTTGAAACTCAGTTTTTCATTATCTCACAAAAAAATATTTTGTGTAGCGCCCTCTGCAACAGAACTCAACTATCCCTTTAAAGTATACAAGTTAATGCCCTTCTGGCCCCAATCAAACATTATTACCTGTTAGAGCTTAAAGGGAATTAAGTCCTATAATTCAAGAGAGTTTACACCTTTCTTGCTCTCAACTAATCTATAAATATATGCTCATGTTTCTTTTCTTGTTATCATCCTTCCTTCTCTATCACAAAGACAAAGGCTTTAAAGAAAAGGTTTGAGTTCTTGGAAGAGGTGAAAATAATGCTGTGTTCGTGTAGTCCCATATGGTCAGTTTTCTGTGTACAGTGCTTGTAACTTAACCAAGACTGGGCCAAATTTCTTATCACTTTGATGATTCCAGAACCTTGCAAGTAGACATCAATATTTAAATGCTGATGATCACCCTTTTCTGATCGATTCAACAGCGTTTCTTTCACAATGCATTCACATGACCAGAACTCAACTTTCTCTTAAACTCCCTTCTTCCAAGTAGAAGACAATACATAAGTCACTTCATATCTAGGTTAGATAAACTGAGCATAAAACAGGCTTTTCAGAACTGCAAATGAAATGAATACCACGACAA
>BEXV01005639.1:3455-16075 GCA_003118195.1 Hemicentrotus pulcherrimus | reverse complement strand
GGTTAGACTGTCTTGTGGGGTATGAATGTATCTCGTTATTTTTTTGGAAAATGGAGGAAATCGGGAGAGGTAACTCGTTATTAGTCAGCTGGAACATAAAGATACCGAGGTACCAAGAATACGAGTCTTTAATTTTAAGAATTTTGTCTTGTAAAAATAAGTGGTTAGTGTGGAAACGAAAATAGCAGGGGCATGACCAGTCCTGTAGTAGGTCTACCTAGTTATCTAAAAGGGGCCATTACCCTTTATTAAATTCGGGAGTGACTTTTCAAAGAGAAGAGGGAAGCTCGATTTGATTTGATTTGTCAAGCTCAAGTATAAATTATAGAACCAAAATTACATAGATTCAACAGTCTTCAATTATTTACCAGTCTATTCACCGCTTATTATTGCTATAATGCATTATGGTAATTTTCCTTTCCCTCCCTTTTTGGGCCCCTAAAATCCATACACCTCCCCCTTCGAACCTTCGAATAGCCCTACTAGTAAGGACATATAATTATGATGAAACTGTACAAAATTAAAATAATATTCTAGAATGTTTGACAACAGGGGTATTGATATGGCTCAGGTGGAAATGTTAGTTTTCTTGTTTTTGTTGTTAAAATTCTCTTTCTTCTGGGGTAGTACCATGATTAGTTAAAGAGTAATATCGCTGTATGTACAAGGCATTGTTCGATTTGTTTTCTTCTAAATTATAAGATAAGACTAGGTATGGAAGTATGTAGATGTATTGTTCGTCTGTACTGTTTCGGATAATAAGGAAAATTTACGAATTTAGTTCTGTTAATTGATTTAACTTCTGAACGATGTAATTTGTAAAAGTAACAGCTGCATTTAAAAAAGATCAGACTTTAAAATATTTCTCTGCTTTATCATTCTTAGGCAAAAACCGTAAAAGTATTGAAAACAGTAACAGGAGACAAACTCTCTAATTTTTTCGCTTCCTCTAAATGCCAAGTAGGTTGTCAATGTAAATAAAATGAAAAGTGCAGACAGTCATAATACATGAAAATGTGAGTGAAAGGAATTGGAAGGTTTAATATCGCAACTTGCTGTCTTAATTTTGGGTCGCAAATTTGGAAAGGGTGGCGTCATATAGGCCTATTATGTCTACTCAAGGTATGTCATACGGGTTTGAAGGTGGAGACGGAGTGACGGTACGTGTGCCCCCTCCCCCCNTAAAGGATGGGGGGAGAATAGACAACAAATTTCTCTCAGGTACTATTTTTTTTTTTTTATCTGATATGAAAATATTTTCTAAACAGTTTATGAAACTGTACTTTTGTTTTTATTTTATTATTGCAATTTATGTTTGAGCCAAAATATCAATGTACAGTGTATCCGGTTTTATTTTGAATAATATACAATTTTGTTTAATATGAATGATTTGAACAATATGTATTTGATTTGAGAGAAAATGATTACAAAAATATAGTTCTTTTTCTAAGGCCAGGATTCTTTAAAAGTATGCCCAGTGGCCACAATTATGATCCTGAAAAAGAAGAAAGACATTTCACAGCTGCCATGAATGCGGGTCTAAATTTTGAAAAAAATACTGCAACAACAAACATAATCACCGACGTCAGTGCTAGCGCTTCGAAAATGAGTTAGTAGCAGCCTGCGTTATTTTTTTCTGTGGCAGAGTTTGTGGTTAGGTGCGTGTTGAGCCTATGGGAAAGCTGAGGGTTATGGTTAAATCAAGACCTCTTTTTTTTAAAGCCCCAATCTGTGCAAAAATGACCCTAGCAGCCTACGTCCAATAAGATGAGAATAATTACACATTATATGCCCTTGATCTGATATAAAATCATTTATATTTATTATTTTTTATAATCGAAATAATATTTAAACTTAAATTAAATTACTTTCATAATTTATAAATAACATTTAATAATTGTTATAACAAAAATAAATGCTTTGGGAAACATACATCCGATCGAGTACGATCAATTTGCCATGACACTTATGACGTCATACACAAGCCAGTTTTGGCAAAATTACTCGAAGTTATGATAGATCTAGTTTTAGACTAGATCGACGTAGGCCTAGAACATAACAAAAAAATGAATAACTTATCTGGGAAGAACTACATACGTTTGAGGTAACTGTAACTGTTCATCAAAGACTTTGTTGAATGAACTGGAATTGGAAAAAGAAGTAAGTGACCAGCTAGCAGTGCAGTTGCTTGCAGCTCAGATTTGGAGGAGTGGTGCGGAGCTGAGCGGTGTGGGCCGTCGGGTGAGTTTCACTCCTTATCCCTTGATCTTCCATGGCATGGCCTGGGGCCTGGCTATGCTTTGATTTAGCTATGAGTATGACTGTTAATTCGTATGCGTATGAGTGTGCTAGAACAATATTTGTTTAAAAAAATATTAATGAGTTCATTCGATCTATCCCTATCCGCACTCGAGTTGAGGCTGTATATTGAATGAAGCTGTTTAATAGGCTGAGACTGAGCTAGTGCGATAATAATGATAATAATAATGGCTAGTTCTTATAGATATAGCGCTTTTCAGTACTGAAGAAGGCCCTCTCAAAGCGCTTTACAGTAATATACAGATAGACCTAGACTAGGTCTACATGTATATAAATTACCCCGGTCATTGGTTTCACTTTCAGGCTTAATACCCGCACACACTGTAGACCCTATGCACGTTCTCCACTCCACTACCGGGTACCCATTTAACACCTGGGTGGAGAGTGGCAAATGTAGATCAATGTCATGCCAAAGGACATTAGTGCCGCGCTGGGACTTGAACCGCGGACCTTGTGACCCACAAGCCGGTGATATATCCACTCGTCCACGACACCTCATCAACGAGGGCGGATAGATCGTAAAATGACAGATGATAACATGCATGAGGCATCATTTGTTTTATACAACAAATCTCTGAGATCCTTGTTATTTGATGTAAAAAGAATTCATTAAAGGTTGTTTTGTGACAGTAGCCTATGGCTGACAAATAAATCTCAAGTTTGATAAGGCTTAATTTAGTGTGTAAACATATCTATAGTCTAGATACAGCAAGCGCACTTACATGTACCTCTATACCCATTTACGCATAGTGCTGCGCAAGAATAGGCCCAAGCACACGCAGTATTAAGCGTTTTAACCTCTACGCACTGAAAAAGAGTGCAATAGGACTGGAAAACATTGAATGCTTTTTCATGAATCAGCGTGCAAGAGGCTCAGTAAATGAATCAAACATGACTGCGCATGACCAATCATTTGATTAGGATCTGGGTGTGAGTTAACTAAAGTTATAAAATAGAATATCTGGACTGTAGATTGGTACTTTATTCCACACATACAGTCTAGACCTAGGTGCATTTCTCTCCTGGCTGTGTATTAAAAGCTGTGCTATTGATTCTCAACATTTCAAACACAACTGTACATAACTCAACTGATTTCACTAAAAATCGGTACTCAAGTGATGATTGATGACACCTAAATAGCAGTAAAATACAATTTTCTTAACTGTCCGATGTTAGAAAGAATAGTTTAAAAATTCAAATTGTGAGTCCACTTTTAAACTTGTCTATCAGCCGCACCTGTGTGTAATGAATGTATTGACTATTCATGTGTGCAAATGCTGCCTATTAACACTCTCTATGCTTTGCTGGAGAGGTTAATTCCTGAATCCAAGCTGTGTCACTGTGTCAGTCTTTTGGACATGCAAATTATAAATATAAAGTATATGTTGGTATACTGTTACTGAGACGCTGGTAGAGGATAGATTTATAAAACCACCTCGATAACCAACCTGTTACTCTTGAATATGCAGTATATTACAAACTACAACGTATGAGAAGTCGGAGGACGATGTATGTCTAGAAGTAGAGCTAGATCTATAGTATTATGTCAAAAGATGTCTAATTTCAATTTTCAAACATGAACCTTTTCTTTTTCTTTCCAGACTGGCTTAAAGGCCTGCAAAAATGGCTCAGCAGTGAGGGATAGAATTAGGAATTATGACGACCAGAGACCTCCGAAAATCTCTGAAAGAGGAGAGTGGAGGTGATGCCCTCCCTCTGCTTGCTCCATCGTCCATCGCTGAGGAACGTGCATTTCAAGAGCTGAGACGGAAACAGGAGGCTCGCCGTATCCAGGCAACCCGGACCGAGGGCGATGTCATTCTGGCAGAACGAGGCTATGGGGATGACGAGGATGTGGAGAATCTGCTGAGGTTGTCGGCCAAAGAGAAGCGCAAGACAGCCTTGGTGTTCCACGATGCGCTCTTCTTGGTTCTGGACTACCTTCAGTTCTATGCCGTGGTCTTGGCTATTGCTTTGCGATGGCCGTGGCCGTATGCTTGGATGCAGTACACCCGGTTCATCCTCTTTGCAAATCTGGACATCTGGGAATTCATAAAGCTGAATACACCCACCATCTATGAATCCACTGTTGATCGGTTCATACCCAGCTCCCTGCTCCCATTTGATTATCGCTTCTTGCTACTGGCATGGGGTGTTTTCATCTTCCTTTTCATCTCCATCTTTATTTTTATCTACCTGAGCATGCATTATCAGAGAAAGTTCAACCTACTGCTGCAGGTAGCCAGGTTCAAGCGCACCTACCTCTTCCTTGCTCAAATTTTTGTGATGCCAGTTGGAGTTGCTTTGGGAAAAGTGTTCCATTGCAACGTAGAGAACAATATGGATGTCCACAACGAAACACCTTGCGGCAGTGGAGAGCACATTGCATACATGGCAGTGTCATTGGCCATCTTCTTTGGGCTCTTCATTTTGCTGCCTGCTTGGATGATCGTGAAGGTCAAGTCTCAGATCTTCAATCTCAAGAAGGATAGCCACGAGTCCCATCTCCAGCTCAAGGAAGCAGAGTACGCACACTCCCTGGACCTCATCTGGGCTCTGAAACACTACCATATGTTTTCGTCCTTCAAACTCTTCTGGACATATTACTACCCTATCATACATTTTCTCAAGTTCATCTTCATCATCTCATATTCTGCTATGTTGTGGCTACCCACCTGGCAGATGTTAGTCTTTGTTATCCCTGTCCTCCTGTTATTTGCTATCATCATCTTCAAATGGCCTTTCCGAGTGACCAGCTTCAACTTTCAACTGGCTATTAACCTCCTCTGCATGCTGGTCATGTCCTTTGTGGGCTTCATGCAGAATATGGATGGAGTTGACTCTGTGTTCTTCACTGTATCCTATCTCTATCTTGAACTCCTTGTCATCAATGTAAGTTGGCTTGGCATGACTATCCTTTGGCTCATCTACATCGTTCTCCGCTACTATGGCTGCCTCTGCAGATCGAAACCCTTCTGGCCGCAGCTCACCAGCAACAGTCTGGACAGCCTGGAGGAGAACACCCAGAAGTACATGCGAGCCATCCTGTGTGGACGCATCGTCCTGGAGCAGGCACTCTCCTGTCCTCCACTTTTCAGTCCCGCCCACGAGGTAGCCAGACAGATCCAGATAATCAATGCTTACTGTAGGGAAGCAGAGCTCCTGCAGGATCCCATCCATGACACCCTCTGGGACCTCCTGGATGAACTGATCGAGGCTCACAGTCGCATCTCGCAGACGTCACTCTTTGCAGCGTCAGTCAAGGCATCCATCAAGGAAACTGCAAACGAGTTCATGAAGATCCTACCAGAGTTCAAGAGGAGACTGGCACAAAGGGAGTATGACTTCTCCCTGATGACATCCAAGAAGCGACGCATGCTGCTCAAAATGTATACTATAGGTCAGTATGCTTGATAATGTAGAAGACATTGATCAACTTATACGGTAGTCACTGTACTGCATTTTTGTCGAAATTTGAGTTAGATGTACATTTTCCCAAAGGTTTTAGTGAAAAGGGAAAAAAGCAATTCTAATTAGGCCTTCACATTATATCCTTGTGCATAACATACAGAGAAAACCCATTTTTTGTCAAAACCAAGGTACATTGTCTTTCTAATTTCCCACAAAAAACTTGAAATCGTATATCTTTTTTTTTTCCAGAATAAAATCAGACACTCTTTTTGGTTATACTGTATACCTGTAATTGTATTTACTTTATCCTATAGTCTAAGCTTTTTTTATAATCGATGATGGAATCGTACCAAAGTAGGCCATTCACATGCATGAAATCTTCGTGAATTTTGCAAGTTTTTCACATAATCTGTGACAGTTTCATGTTTTTAGACAAATGAATCGCGACTGACATATATTTTGTACAGTGAAAGTTGCTGCAAATATGACTGTTGTTTAAAATTCACTATATGGTCATGCTGCATCTTCTAGTTTTACATACATGTGTATACCATTAATTTTCAAACATTTTGTTACTACCCTCCAGGAGTGTTTGTGAATGGGAGAGGGTCCAAATCAAAACCAACTGCTACGATAGAGGCCATGGAGAAGCTCTACAACCCCCAGGTGTCCGTTGTTCTCAAGCACAGAGGGGTGGAAGGTATGTGGTAATGATGATAATGATGATGTTCTTAATAGAGCTTTCCCTCTCTAGTTAGGGCAGAAATAAATATCAACAGGATAGGGACATGAGTTCGTCATTCCATTTTTTTTAATGCTTCCATCATGTATAGAAACTCTTGTTGTATTAGTGAGCAATTAACACCCCCTTTTGTCTCAAATTCAAGAACGTGTGCAAATACTTCCAATCAAAGTGGATAAAGACTGGAAGAATTGATATTGATCGGCTCTTTATATAAAGTGATAGATGAGACTCCTTGCCCATAACATGAGCATAACTGGTCTTGTCTGCAACATAGGCATTGTGATAATACTGGGGTAAACATTTATTACTAAAAAAATTACCACTTAATAATTAAAAAAAAAGTGATAATCTCTCATTTTTGTTTTACAAACAAAAAGTCAAAGTGAATGTGTGTATGTTTTTAGGAATGTTCTGTGTTAAACCTGGTTCTGGGCAGTAGGCGTATATATATATATATATATATATATATATATATATCTTTACACATGTATATAGCGCCATGTCCCCATCAAAGCCAATTAATATTGCAAACATATTGCACAAACATTCTACAAAATGGTGAGAATTTGATATGTATTTAGTATCACCTGATGTCAGATACCGGTAGACACTGCATCTCTGTTATGTAGTAAAATCAATTTATCACTTGAATTACTCTATATGCTACTTCATCAATTACTGTCAAATATCAGTAGATACATATATGTGTTATTTTGTGTGGTGTACTGTTTTGCATGATGAGTCTCAACAGATCATGCAATGAACACTTTGTTTTCTCTGTAATTCTCTTGACCCTTAGGTGATGATGGGCATTATACGACCGAGTACGATGACAAGCACTTATCCTCTGGCCCAGCAGCCTATAGGTTCAAGCAACGGCAGGCTCCTGCCATCATCATGGAGGAGAAGGAGGAGGATGAGGAAGAAGATGAAGGATTGCTACCAATCTGGTTGAGACCACAATCATCTGCATCGGTAATATTAAACATCTTCTTTTTCTCTTTTTTTTTCATTGGGAGGGTGTGTAAAATTGTCCCTGTGAGCAAGGTCATTTTTGGTTTGTTATTTCATCTTTTAATTGATAATAGCATGCTGCAAACTATGAAACAAGCAAGAGCAGACAGCGGCATTTTGTAGTTCGATATGTTAAAGATAAATTACGAAAATGTAATATCTTTAGAAATATCTCTTTATCTTTATAAATTCATTTTTTTTTTGTTCGTCTTGGTCATATAGCGATGGCATAGAGATTAAACCTGAATATGAAGTTGGAATGGAGCTACTTTGGGAATGGCTGCATAATTTTATACATTTTTAATTCAGCATTTATGCATAACAATTGTAACTTATTCAGATTGTCCTCAAAAATTTATTCTTGTCCACTCTGCTTCTATGAGAGTTTGTACAGTATGTGGATCTTTGAATAATAATAATAATAATAACATTGTGTTTCTGTTTTTAACAGGTTATGTCTGGTATATCATCAATGAATGACCATGACGATGATGACCTTGCTGCCTTAATGTACGGCATTCCCAGTCGTATGGGCACCGCTGCATCTATGGCGGCCTACAGATCACAGAGGTATGCATGATAGGAATGACCAGGCAATCCTAGAAATTAGCTCATGGAGCCAAATCAAAGGTGTAGTTGAGTGCTAGAAGTGAGCATCACTGTTGTGGACAATTAAAGCCTCTTTCAAACAAGTGACCAAATTTATCGTCATCTCCTCTTAGTGGAAGAGGAAATGTTAATGGATATCAGACAGGAACTTGAATCGAATGAACCATATCTTGATACATTCAGTGATATGTCATTGCTTTTTGTCTTGGCATTTCAATGTGTCTAACTTTGGGAGATTAAGCAAAGCCAGTGAAATTCAACATGGCTTCCAAAAATGAAACATTTATGGGTGTTCTCCATAGCAGTAATGAGTAAAAAACATTGAAATTGTACGTGTGTGTTGAATTTTTAACATTGGTAGAACCTTTAAGAACCAAAGACACTTCTCAATATTTGATGCATTTATTGCCAAGCAGAATAGACAGTTATAATAGATTTTATAAAAAGACACTATCGATATTGGCCTATCATAACCCAAGGTCATGTCGAGGGTCAACAGAAACGTGGTAGGCCATAAGTTTGATGGGCTGATGGAATAAAATTACTGGTATGAACATCTACACAGCTAATCGCTATGTCCAGTATAGAAGTGGTTGGAATTTCATCATCCATAAGGTCACAAAGGGTCAGTCATGTCTCGTAGGACGACGACTATAGAGATATATATATATATATGACGCATATGACAAACTTTGTAGAGCCAAGGTTATTAACAGTATTTCATAGCACATATCCAAGACTAGATTGCTTTATTACAGTTTAAGTTCATATTGATTTATTCTTTGCCTCGGCAGCTCCTGTTCTGTGCAGGGCAAGCCCTCCAGGGATGGTTCATCGGCATCTCTTCCCCGACCACGCTCGTCGTCATCCTCTCCCTCTCCTCACTCCTCCCGAGACTCCCTGCTCCCGGCCCGCCTCGACACCAACTTCCAAGACATCCCTGAGGAGCTGTAAAGCAGAGATGCGTTAATTGGCAGCATTGGTGATAGAGAATGGAAAGAAGGGGGTAGTTTGATGAGTATCTGTCATTATTCATAATGATTTCATTTATAATGATTTCATTTATAATGATTTCATTTGTAATGACTTCATTTGTAATGATTTCATTTGTAATGATTTCATTTTGATTTTTTTTCTTTTGCCGAATAAATGTGAATTGAAAAGTTCAGGCCTGGGTCCCTTTTCACAAAACTTATCATCACTGACAAATGACAGGTTTTGTTTATTTAAGCTGCTGAAATCCTTGCTTCTGATTGGTTATCAGCAGATGTGTCCGCACTTATTTTTGTCATTTGTCATTGAAGAAAAAAAAGGCTTTGTGAAACAGGTCCCTCTTGTGATCAGTTCCTACTAGCATAGGTGATATCTTCAAAATTTGAATTTCAGATTTATCTAAAAATTCCATAAAAAAGATACAGACACATGAACTTGTAAAACGTATGAATACAAGTTGAAATTTCCAATATATATGTACAGTGAACTCTGCATAAGTTGAATCTGTGGGGCCTGCAGAAAATAGTTTGTCTTCTGCAAAATTCAGCTTACAAAGTTTAAAGGCATCATTTAAATAATGTTAAATCTATTAAAATGCATGGCCCTACGTGTTATCAGTGTCTGTGATATGGTGTAGTATTGAAGACAAGAAAAAAAATTGCGCTTTAAAATGCTTCAAAAAAGTAAAAATCTTTGAGTGACCAGTTTTACCCAATAGACTGTTGTGTAAAACGGTTTTTGAAAAAAAGCACCCAAGAAATTCAACTATAAAACTTGCAGTGAGAACTCCACACATGGAGATTATTCAATTCTGTTGTGTTATTTTCTGATTTATTCTATTGTTCACAAAACAAAACAAAAGTGCATTAGATTCAAATTAATGGACTTCATAGTCCTGGCTAAGAACTTATTACTAGCTATCAAGGTGGCAATACCACCACACTTCACGGACAACTCAATCTCTTTACATTGGTGTCAGTTTGGTTATAAACAGAATTGAACTTTGATAGAAATATGTAGTATACGTGTATGAAGCATAATTTCTTTTTCTCTAAATGTATTATATTTATAAATGTGTGCTGTGTCTAGTAGCAGAATTTTTGTTTTTGTTTTTACCAGTAGTTGTGTTCCACTCCAATCAAACTTAATATTTGTACATGTTTGTAAATCAATGAAAGATGTCATTCTATTAATCAGTCTTTCAAAATTTGAATGATTTATTTATCTGATATTTTGCTTTCACATTTTTTGTTTGCGTATCATTTGAACTTCTTCAACATTTTTTTCATCAGTCTTTCAAAATTTTCATAATTTAATGTATATATCTCAAATTTTATCATCACATTTTATAATGTAGAATTATTGAACTTACATGTATATTTTGAAATAAGAATCTGTTGCTTGTCTTTCATCTGTAAACAAATTTTCAAATTTATGCCCGATTGAAGAAATTATGCATTTTATATTTCCACATTTGCATTGTACAGTCAAACCTGCTTTAGTGACCACCTGTCTACAAAGACCACCTGTCTACAAAGGCTACAACTGTTGTTTCCCTTGAAAATGGTTTCTCATTGAATCATGTACTAAAGTAACCTGTCTACAAAGACCACCTGTCTACAAAGACCACCTGTCTACAAAGGCCACTTTTTGTGTTTCCCTTGGGTGGTCGCTATAGACAGGTTTGACTGTATCAGGAAACTCATTATCCACCTTGATTGAAATTATATCATTTAGTATTTCACATATGTACATAACTTTAATGTCTCTTGTGAAGCTGTTCTACAAATGAAAATTATTCTTGAATATGTGCCATAAATCTTGATTCATATCTCCAAAAAGACCACTTCATTCAAAATCATTTAGCCTCAGAATCATGGGATGGTATTCTGACAAACTAATTGTCAATGCACAGAGTTTGGGGTGTGCTCTTTTAGTTGGTCCTAACTATGGGCTCGTTGAACTATGATTAAAATCAATGTAAATATTCAGGTTGACGTGCTCCAATTTTGTTAACGATCTTGGCACACAGGCACAAAGGTTGTAAGGTCTCGGCACTGTATCATGAAACTTGTCATCAATATCAAATGCAACAATTTTAGCTATTGCAACTCGTTACTGATCCCACGCACCAACACCAAGGCAGCCGAACGCTCATTCTCTTATGCTGGACCATCCACCTGGAACACTCTACCACAACACCTCCGCCTATGTAGTACAGAAGACACTTTCAAAAAGAAACTTAAAACTCAACTTTTTCCATGTTGAATCCATATTGTACATTTTAATAGCTAAATTTCTTTTCGTTCATAATATCTTAATTACTGTTCCTCGTTTAATTGTTATAATTTGTAAGTTTCTTTTCTGTTGTACAGCGCTCTGATCAGTTTGTCTGTAGTAGCGCTCAATAAGAATCAATTATTATTATTATTATTATTATTATTACTGATGACAAGTTTCATGAAACAGGGCCTAAGACTGTCTGGATCACATCACTGCCTTCGAATGACCCCGCCAACAAAATACAATTTTAAAGATATGCATGTACCACAATACTGGATGATGGTTTTGTGATCATACTCGTATTTATCAATGGTACTGCATACATCAGAGTCTGAGGCCTTGTAAGAATACTTACATAGCATTTTATGTAGATATGTTTTATATATGTTGGTTGTAACAGAATGTTTTTGAACTTCTTGTGTGTATTCAAATACTAGTATTCCGTCCATCTCATCTGTAAACAAATCCTGATCAATGATAATAAACACTAATTTTTCTATTTTTCATCACAAAAAAATGAAGTCTATGTGTATGTTTGTAATTCAGTGTACCGGTACCTGGGCCCCGTCTTACAAAGAGTTGATATTGATCCGAATCAATATCAAGTCCCTAAATCGATTATAAGTTTGCAGTCTCTTATCTCTTATGTACATAGTTGTGATTGATATCAACTCTTTGTAATACAGGGCCCATGACATGATATATCTACCAGCCCTCTGATAATCCATTTCTAATTTTCTCCTCTCTCTGGGGAAAACAAAACAAAAGAACATGGAAAAGTAGGACAATACATGTACATACATGTATAGTCCACTTTTTTCTCATATTTGTTTTCTTTTTTCCTCCCTTTCTCCCATCCTCTGTATCCCTTTTCTCTCCCTCTCTCTCTCTCTTTCTCCCTCTCTTACTCCCTCTGTATCCCGCTTTTGTTTCTCTCTTTCTCTCCCCTTTTTGCCTATTTTTATTTATTTTTATCCACCTTTGCAATCGATTACAAGAGAGAGAAAAAAAGAACCAATAAACAACAACAATTCACTTTGGAGTTGAATGATAAAGCACTTTATTTATCATATCTTCAAAGAATAACAACACATCCATTGTGCATGATCAGCCATACAAGTTAAATAAATATATTATTTCTTTTTAGATATTTTGAGTTATGTGGATCCTAAAGCAATATACTGTTAATAACTTGAGCTTTATAATATAACAGTTTTTTTAGTTATGTACTTTTTTGATATGACTA
>BEXV01005637.1:2729-15909 GCA_003118195.1 Hemicentrotus pulcherrimus | reverse complement strand
TTGTATTTCCAGATCATGAAATCTGACGGGATAAATCAAGGATATGGAGGAGGAAATGGGAGCGTACAAGGACATTAAGAAGAAATAATGACGTAAACATAAAGTATACCTCAAATATCGAAAGTCAAAATCAAATATAAAATAACTAACTCGTTGAACATAAAGAGGTGAAATGGCTTTAGTTCATTTATGCTCGAAAACTCATCCGACACTATCAGAATTACTTCGTATACAAAACTCAAGGCATTAACAATACCCCTTTCCCCCACAAAATATCGCCCATAATAATAATTTCCAGATTATGGAATAAATTATTGTCATTTCAATGATAAATAAGATCTGGCTATTTGTGTCAGTCGATCAGTAGACTTCAACAATGATCACGGTCTGTAAACAAATAAGATAAAAAGAGGATACCCTTAATTAAGATCAAACTATAACATATATAACATAATCCTCTAAATGAGTGATGGGCAAGGCTTGTCCTAAGCAGATTGTTCGAAAGCATTTGCGATCGTAGTATAAGGCAAAAATTAAAAAAAATCGATATAAAAAGAAAGCGTTTCGAAGTAAAATATTCAGTGGACGACATCAAAAGATATGTCCTCATTTACGTAAAGTAATTTTTAGAACGAATTGTGTGTTGATAAAAAAGAGGAAGTTTACTACATCTAATTGAGTAGAGAGAAAGTCTTACAGGTACAACATGAAATATGTATCCACTGCCCTTGATTTTTAAGTAGCAAATATTTGAAAATTATTCATTTCTCGTACAATGCATTAGCCATTTAGTTGATGGATTTAGTTCTACAGATAATCCTACTAACACTAGTTTAATAGATGAATTCCCTCTATGCGTTGAAGGCTAATGTGAGTTTATAATAAAATCTGGGACGTCCAGCTTACAATGCCATTACGATGGCCCTAAAAATAAATTGAATTGACGTTTATTCATGCGACCATTGTTGTTCTCTTGTTCCCTATGTAGTATACATACCGAGTTAATTTCCTGTTTTTGATTGATGTGACTTCATACGCATAAATTCAAAATCATCAGATTATAGAGTTCACGAGTACTCTAGTTATTTGATGTTTGTTCTGCAAACATTCCTTCTAAATTCATGCAACTACTTTGTTTTCGTCGCATGCTTTTGTTCTACCTCAACATTAAATGTAAAACAAGCCGCTTATTGCGCAGTTTCACAGTCAAATGCAGCAAGCATCAAGACATCGTGAATCATGAAGCATCTGAAGATGATGTTCGACTCACAATAATAAAGAGGAGACCATCTGGTCATATGCATCTTACGGCTAATAAAGCAACAAGATGAAGTTTTGTCAAGCCTTTACAGAAAAAAACACGATTAGCGTCCTTTTGCCTTTAACAGAATAGTATGGTACGGGGGAACAGACATAATGATATACAACAAAATAATGATGGATGAAAGGCTCCCTGATGTAAGCACGATGTTTGTACCACATTGTAGAAAAAACAGGCGAATCTTGCATAAATATAACCCCTCCAAAAAAAAAAATCAAAAACTGACATGCAAAAGTTTTCAATCAAAGTTCAATTTTACCTAACAATGGAAACTTTCGCAAAGCATAAGAGTACTGTCAATAACCTCCAGAATATCAATACTCAGACTAGGTTAAGATATTCAAAATAGCAAAAGTGGTGCGATTGTTCAAATCGGGTACGATGAATCGTTTTTTATAAATTAATAATAGGCTGTCCTTTACAGGTCAAACCATATCAGCATAAAATGCCACTTTCCAATTCTATCCTCAATCAAGAATATTTTGAGGTTAGAATTGATGAGTTTTCAACAATAGCCTGATGGGAATGATATCAACAAAAGCATTCTGATTAATATGTGTAAACGCGGTATCAATCCCTAGTATACTGTAGACAATAACGAGAACTATTTCAAAGGTTTTGGCTTACCTATGAGTCAAACTCAATTTGATTGGATATTATTTGTCTAGGATCAACATATTTCGTGGATGTAGTGCTGTATTGTTGTTATCATAAAAGGCCTTTATGCAACTTGATCCAGGGGAGACATAGAGACAAAGAATACTCAAGGTTGGTAGGTACGTCTTGGTATTGATGTTTTTGTCTGTATTACAACATAAGTCAAAATTAATGCCAAATCCAATTTCATTCCAATAACCTGGTTTTTACAATCTTATTAGTGTAAAAGGAGGCGGGATTTTCGTTGGATTTTCGTTGGATTTTCGTATGATTTCCCTTCTCGACAACTATATATAATAGATAGTTTTAAGTCCAGTGCACTTCAGTTTTGAACTTGTCATTAATATTTAAAGTGATAACCTACCTTCTAATCACCATCACTTGGAGGCAAATATTGGGCAGGACCGGTTTAGTTTTTATGATGATGCCGAGTATAGAACCAAATTGATTTTTGCTACAACTTACTCATATGTGCAAGTTTTACCTCTCTATATATCGAGCTCAACAATTTGATATTGTCGATATAAAACCATTTCGTCTCGTCGTTAACAAAGAGAAATGACTGGAAATCAGCGTCTCAAGAGGAAATCGATGATGAAGATACTCTTGGCCTTTTTCTTACTATCAGGAAATACAGGTAACTATGAAATGTGTCATTTCAGGTCTTTTATAATACATTGCCTTTCAGGATGTTGTGAGTTAATCTTCATCTTTAATACATTTTCTTTTCTTCTTCCGTTTTCCATCTTCCAATTTTTGGGGCAGGATAGACAAACAATCGGTTAGATGAATAAAGACAAAGGATGACCTATAATTATAATCTATACACCACATAAGAAATATCAAGATAATAATGCATTTTGACATATTCTTATGACTGAAGTTAAAATATCTATGAAATCGGGGTAGAAGACCAAATTAATAAAGAGCATTGAGACACAGCAATTTTGCTATTTTCAGGAGGGAATTAGATTTATCAATACAAATAATAACCATAATATCGATGATCATTTTTATATGATATTCCTAATTCATATTCCTAAATTCATAAAGCATTATGAATAATCTTAAAATTGTCATTGTGGCAGCAAAACTGGAGCAGGTTTTTAGAAAAGATCCGTTTTATTCTGTAAAGATTTGTAATCTAGCATTCTAGCACTACTTAGCTTACATAATTTCACTATACAACCTTAAACAATAGCTTTCATCACATTTTGTCGTAATACAGGCTACATTTGTGGTTTTAATTCTCTCTTTTCCCTTACTTTCTCTATTCTTTCTATCCTACATGTATAATTGCAATAAATATTGTGTGGAATTTGATACGAAGCACCGTCAATCATATAGCCTTGCTCTCGACACTTTTCTCTCCTCTAAACATGGTGAGCTTTTGATTGATTGTGAATCAAGGGCCATTTCATTTAGGATAGGCAAAGGGCTTAAGGAGATATATAATGAAAACTATTTGCTTCTATGTGCTAATGAAATATTGGGCATATCTACTCTCGGTAGGGATTACGCTCCCAAAAGGACACGTTGATTTCATCAAAATATGAAAATTGGAATAGTTTATTCATTGCTATTATCTCATGGGATTTCAGTTAATTTGTGAGACTCGAACATCACATCGAAGATGTCATTGGCGTTTATTTATAAACCCTAGGACACGTTTCGCATTTGAACAACTATCTCGAGTTATATTGCTACCAACATTTGCTTATAATAGAGTTTTTACAGCCCAACAATACACTTTTCAATCGAAGAATGTTTGGTCGTTCTAAAAAAAATATTGGCACCTTTTAGGAAACGATATCTATTGTATTCAAAAGGCTTTGAACTGTCTGTCCTTAATCTCGGTGTTAGATAGTAATCAGGCATAAACCGGCAAACGTAGGAATAAATCAGAGCTTAATGACACAAAAGGATAAAGACATGCTTGGACTGCGTGTATTTCTTTTATTGACATGGACTTTGGGGGAATTATGTTTGACAGGTATGTATTTGTATTATCGCTTGATAATTAGTATCAGTAGCTTAGCTTTTAGCATTTGTACATGCCCTATCCCCACCTGTTAATAATTACAACATTGGTATATAAAAAAAAGTTCCTTACAGCATTATAGTTATAGGTATCGACTCGTCTTTCCAGAAATGCCCCAAAAACTGTTACGTCATATATTAATGAATTTGATAGCCTTTTAAACATGCACTATCAACAAAAACTGCGATCTTTTTTAGTTATTCCATAACATTATTGGGGTAAATAAATATTGAGATTGGTAGGTTTATTAGATTCTGATCAATGTGTGTTTTGTTTAACTAGTGTTGAATCAATCGCACATTTGTTCTAAGATCCTCCTGTTACCAATCACTTTATATTATATTTTCAGGAACAGACTTTCAATTAAAAAAGTTATATTGACCATGAATACATTTATATTTGAAATTCCTGGGAGAATATCTGTCACTTGATTTTACACGCAAACTGTATTTTCTTTACACAATGTAAACATAGTAAATTATCTTCTGAATTATTTAGAACAAATAATATATTCAAAACGATACAGTTTTTTTAAATTTCTCGATAAATGGAGAAACGTACATTTGTATCGAAACATTTTTTTTCAGGTCAAACAATTATTATGTTATGTTTGTTTTGCATTAATGTGTATTGCTTATTGCCATCATATTAATTATTTGGTATTGTGGACTTACGATATTTTTGTTCAATTGCGTTGAAAATTCTGAATAAATTTTGATTGAAGAAAACAAAAAGACAACAGCAAATAAAACACAAACACAATCTGATATTACGTAATAGCTTATCAATATCAAAATGACAGCCAAGTCAGTCAGCCATAAGGAAGAATAATCATTGAACATGATTTCTTATATTACAAATTTGGCAATGAAAAGGTTAATGTATACATGTTTAATGTCATTAAAATAAAAACTAGAAAATAGAAGATTGTGTTTGAGATTTATGATGCGATGGTTGCACCTGTGTATATGAATATTAATATTGCTATAGATTTAGAAATCTTACATGCTTTCGGGATAATGATAATTGCTGCTCCATCACACTTTCCACGGCCCTGTGTAGAAGATAATTTGTGTAAATCTCGGGTGGGCCTATAAACGTGAATACCATTGAACAATGTTGATGAGAGTCAGAGAGACTAGTGCAGCGTTTCACGAAACCGGCATATTTACAAGTACACCCACATCCCATTGAAATACGTGTAGTCATTCTAACACGCGTTTCAATGGGATATTGGTAAACTTGTTCTTACGACGATTTCATGAAACGATGCCCATCTGTCGTACCATGTAGACTGGATAGTAAGGTAGCTTCAAGATACAAAACATAAAACAAACTAAGGTTAAATTGGCTACTATGAGCCCAATTTGAGGATCTTGTATTTGCATTATAAAAAAGGCAATGTCATCAATTTGGTACATGAATATTTTGTTTGACGAGACTTAAAATTACTAGGGAAAACGTGAAATATGTTTGAATATCTAAAGATGCAAGGAAATAAGCCTAAAAGCAATTCAGTGCTAGCTCTTTGCTACATTTGGCCAGTGCCTCGGCTACAAATTATCTGTCTGAAACATTCATTGATAACTGTTACTATTTCCACAGTTTAATCATCTTTTAATGTAAATCCCAGATCCCTCAGCTAAGTTAATGAAAATCATAATAGTTAAGTTCTTTAACTTTATATGGAAAAATATCCCAAATAAATTAGTAAGAAACAGGTTGTTGGTACATGTTAAGAAGGGGGGACTTTTTTTAAAACATGTCACTATTCACTAAATTTAGAGGCGGCCCTCCCGAAAAGAGCCTTTTTAACTTTGTGAGAAGTGCCACTTTTTACATAGGAATAATGCCCCTTTTACTTTGACAAGTGCCCCTATTTATTTGTAAAAGTGCCTCTTCCCCTTTTCAACTCTGATAAGTGCCACTTTTTTTAAGGACAGGTGCCCCTTTTCCTTCGACAAGTTCCCATTTCCTTTGCAATAAGTGTCCATTTCCAATGTCATAAGTGCCCTTTTTAATCTCTGGTAAGTGCCCCTTTTCAGGTACGAGAAGTGCCTCTTTTCACTTTTGATTAGTGCCCCCTTCACCTCTGATAATTGCCCTATTCAAATCTGAGAGATGCCTATTTTAATTTGACAAGTGCCCCTTTTCCTTTGCAATAAGTGCTCCTTCCCCTTTTAATAACTACCTTCATTTCAACTCGGATAAGCGCACCTTATATTTTCATATGTTCCCACGTGCCCCTTTTCCTTTCTAATAAGTGCCCCTTTTCCTAATGATAAGTGTCCCATTATAAATGGCCCTTTTCAGGTACGAGAAGTAACTCCTTTTTTATTTCTGATTAGTGCAGCCTTTACCTCCAGTAAATGCCACTTTAAAATCTTTTCGGTGCCCATTTTTTCTCGAACTAATGCACATTTTCCTTTTAAGTGTCCCTTTTTCATTCACATAAGTGCCTCTTTTCACCTCTGATAATTTCCCTTTTAACAATGATCCGTGCACCTTTTCCTTTCTAATATTAAGAGACCTATCCCCTTTTCATAAATTCCCCTTTTCACCTCCTATAAATGCCCCTATCAGAATCTGATGGGGGCCCATTTCCTTTTCTCATGACTGACCTTTTTTCATCCCTGGTTAGTGCCTCTTTTTTGAGGGTGTAAGAAGTGCCTCATTTTCATCTCTGATAATTACTCTTTGTACTTTGACATTTGCTCCTTTTCTTTTCCGATAAGTGTCCCATTTTCCCCTCATCATTTAACGCGCCCCAAATTTCAAGCGACTAAGAGCCATTTCTCCCAAAGCTGGCTCGCTACGCTCGCATGTATCTATAGATGATATGCTTATGTTACTTATCAAAATTATTTTCAGACCTACTATATCAGAATGTGACTATAAACCTATCAGGATTGGTTTTTTCCTCTTTGTTAGATGTATTTTTTTTTGCACCGCGATCTCACTAATATTAGAGATTTTCCTTGCTCGCTTTGCTCGCTCGCAAATAATTATTTAGACCATCACACCCAATTGCAAAGCATGATGCTTAAGCAATATATTGTATGGTGTATAAAGTGAAACAAATATTGAAATCATCCCTGTTCATATAATCACAATGTAGGGGTATATACCAGTGTGTAAAAGATTGTATATTTCAGCTTTGAGATTTCCCTGCCGTACCCTTTTTTTCCTGAAAGTGCCCCTTTTTCGTAGTAACCCCCCCCCCCCTTTGAAAGTCGTTGACTAGAGTTTACATGGTTTCAAAGAATCGTTTTAGTAATAAGTATTTATGTTAATCATCTAATGCAATCATTTTTAGCAAAACCATTTGTAGTAGGGTTTGGTGATGAATATTTGTCGACATTGTCTGATGAACTTTTTGAAGACATGTATTTCACGCTCTGTCTATCTTGAGTGGTGCAGGGGGAGAAGATTGGTTAACTTATCCGTTGTGGATAAATAGCTCGATACAAATTGGACAAAAATCTGTGTTTTTCAAATCTTGGTATGAAAAAGGTATCTGATGTATATATGATTTGATTTGAGCAATGTGAACAAAAGGTCTGCTGGAAACTAAATTATTTGTCTTATTATTTTGTTACTCAAGCTATAAAGTGTCGTTATCGAATGCATATTGACAAATGTGAAGAAAAAATTGTAGTAGATTCTCTGATGCCGTCACATATCAAAATATCAGTACATGACATAACAGGTTGTCAATATATTTACAAATCTTTTCTTAAAAACTTTACTTAGAAAATGTAATTTCGATGCTTTAAATTGCATGGTGACTTTGATTAAGTATAAGCTATACGTACAAAAGCGTAAAAACAAAAGTTTCAAATTGTTAGTTATTTTAAGAAGAAAATTATTCAATGTTATGAAGACGAGAGATATATTCATTCTATACCTGCTATATATTATTTAAGTTTTTTGTAACTAAATTGCAGTCACTGCAACATTTGTTTGTATAAACAAAGAAGAGAGAAATGTTAAAGTATTTTGTTTATTTGAGTTTATACAGAAATACTTCATTTCATTGATTTGTAGCATGTTTTGTTTGGCTCAATGTGATTTTTTAATAAATTCATTGATAACCTTGGCACTGGGTTGCATGTTACATTGATCCACGATAGTCATATCTGCACAAACCAGACGAGTTTGGTGGATATCAGTAGGTATGGGTTAGTGTGTGGGGTGTGTGTGAGTGCGTTTGTGGGTTCCATTTCCTACCATGGCAACAACCTTCCTATCTAACACTGAAAGAATAAACTTAGTGAGGGAATTAAAAATACCTTGAACAAATTTAATCAGACCGTAATATGACAAGAAAATACACACAAATACTCTGTCACTCTTTTAAATAAAGATTACTTGTTTGTTTGTTTTTTGACACAGAAGCGGCATGTCCTACTGGATGGGACAGTAGAGACTCCGGATGTTACAAGTTTACTCAAAGTTCATCCGGGCAAGACACGATGTCATATTCAGAGGCTTCATCATCTTGTGCCGCTATTAGTGGAAAACTTGTTGTTTTCAACAGCTACGCTGAGTTAGAAGCAGTTGGTAATACGTACGCAGGACCACAAATTGGTGCTGCTAACGCCTATGCTATCTGGGTTGGTTGTACGGACCAGGATGTAGAGGGAACCTTCATTTGTGAAGACGGAACACAAGTGAATAGTGGTAAGCTGCAAAGAGTAGACGACTCTCTTGAATTGTTGAAAATATAATCCATTCATTGGAAGATAAAAACAACAATGAGGGTGATTCAAGGTATTAAACAAGGTATCAAGGAAAATGCAAGATTTGCTATTGATTAGTTCTAGCTGAATTAAAAGGGCGATGCATTGATCCTGCACATACGTGTTGTTTTCAAATAAATGATGTTACAATAAAAATCAGCATAACGGGCATAAGTATATTATTAAAGATAAAATGGCGAGTACGACACCACTTTAAAAATTACGTTGGAAAATAAACTATCGGCAAGGAAATTAATTTAAAGCATATCAAATATTTCAAAACTTTTGATAAATTCAAAAAAGGATTGTTTCCCATAAATCTGACGTTCTTTGTTGGTTTCGTTTTTGTTTGTGTTTCAATTTTAAAGAGGTGTTGCTAAGCCTGCTAAGAAAACCAGATTGACTTTGAAAGTACGTTAATGTGCTTTGTCGTAGGCCTAATGTAGATTAGGCATTGTAAAAAAAGGATTGCCTAACATGAGGGCAATTATGTGTAGAACCAACTTTTGGGCAACTCTTTGCTCCACTCGTGTGATTTTCTTTGTTTAATTTTTAATCAGAGATGATCTGGATTTGATAATTATTTACCCAACTTAAGCAAATATTTGTTTATTTTCATATACACAATCGACGCTGGATGTTATTTTTATACTATCGGTATAGCCACAATCAGGGTGCAAACCGTGCAACTATTTTACCTACAGTGTTACGCATCTCTCCTGGAAACGCAACGTCATTTAATAAAAATGTCTTTTCGCACGAGATGTTAGACCATACGAGTCCTTCATCAGGCAGCATCTTTTGTTTGCATTTCATTTATGTTGGCTGTGTGACAAGGTAATAGAGGGCCAAAAATACCCTTTCGGGCTGTTGCCCATTTGCACATTGAAAATGTGCCTTTTTTCATAAGGTGTTACCATACCTTACACAAGATATGCCATATCTTTTCATGTCATCTAGTCCTTTTTATTTCCACTCAGTATTTTTGTACGGCTTGAGAATCGACCCAATAAATGCGATTCAGGGGTTTGTATGAAGAGAGACATGCGTAACGCTTTTTTGAAAAACAGCTATGTGCATAATTTTGCCTCTATAATTCATATATTTTTGCATTAAATTAATCGGTAAATGGATATAGTTTCTAAATAACATGTTGTCCTATAATTAGATTTTAAAAAAATCAACATAAATACAAACTTTACAAAAGTAATGCCGCCATTGCGATCATACATTTTGTCCGGAATTTCCCCTAGTGTCCGTAACGGTGTCATACCTGCTATATGAAAATGTTTTGAACGTTCTTATATAGTTTTCTTCGTGTAACTACGACCAGGGGACTAGCTGTGGTGTACTAATATTCCGCTAATATAACTTTGTTTGCAATTTAATAAATGGCATTTGTAGTTTACGTAACGCATGTTGTGTCCGTAAAACAAGTGTATGATGGTATAATAATACAGCTTGATAACTAATTACTACTAATCTGTCGTTCGAATTTGATTTGATACAGTTGCTCTTCTCAGTGAATTAAACAATTTCCCTTTCCCTGGAAGGTTTTCTCGTGTATATGTTATTCCGCAATCAAACAAGCCTTTTTTCCATGAATTTAATTTAAAAGATTTATAAAAAAAAATTGACTTACGAGTAAATCTAAAATCAATGTTTTATTTCAACAATATAAGTTAGATGTTAAAGGTATAACATTAAATGCATCATTGTGTTTCAGTTTCAATATCGATGCTAGAAAAGAGTAGGGGCCAGTGTTGCGGACACTTCAGATCTATACGGACGCTACAAAAGGAGTAATATGTAGGCATGCAAGCCAAATTGTACCTCCTTTTCTGGATAACAGTGTTTTAAAATAAATTTCAACAATGTAAAAGCTCCGTATGACATCAAATATGTATGATACATGAGTAAATACATTATTTGAATCATTTAATTGCCTCCTTACAAAATGTATAATTCACTACATTGTAGTTTATGTACACAGACATGTTGTCTCAATAAATAAAGCTTACTATGATGGAGAGAGAGGGGGAGAGAAGACTGAGGTCGCTTTTGACTTGTTTGCCGATATTTGTATTAATATCTGAGGATTTTGTGAATTCTGGTTTAATTAGCACCATCCACAACGATCACCGAACATCTGAGGATTATTGAATAAACGTATCAGAAACGATTATTTATTATACCATAATTTTGCATATAGATTGATTATCACTTTAAAAAGAAAAATGCTTTGTTCCTGTTTTTTCCGCGTACACTGTCTAAGGTTTTATAAGTATACCACTTAGTTGGTCGAATACTTTTCATGAAGTACAGACTGTGGTCTATTTTATGACCCCCAAATTTTCCAACGCTATTTTAGGAGGTGTCGTGACAAGTGGATAACGTCGCCGGACTGTCGATTACAAGGTCCGCGGTTCACAAAGGCCGTGCCATCAATGACCTTTGGCAAGACAATGATCTACATTTGCCACACTCCACCCAGGTGAAGTAAATAGGGACCGGTAGGACGGAATTCCTTGAATGATTTGAGCGCCGCAAACGGTAGCCTAGAAGAGCCGGAGTAATGTTGGAGCGCTTTGAGCACCTTGCAGAGTTGATTTTGCGCTTGGATATAAATATCCAATATCATTACTATTATCAACGAGTTCTTAAAAATGGGTTCATACGATACGAGGACAACACATGATATTTTTATTTATTTATTTTATTTATTATAGTTTTATTTCAACAGTGTGTTCTCATTCAAGTTCATTTCTGAACCTGCTCTCCCAGAGAGCCCTGCATTCACATCAAAACATGTACAATAAAAACATGAATTCAAAACATACATACACTGGTAAAATATACATGGTATATACAATAATCAAACATAGGTATCAAAAACACGCATTAACAATTGTAAGGAAAAAAATACAACTTTCAAATTGAGAAAACTAAATGAATGAAATGTAATCAATAAAGGTCAAATTAACCTGAAAATTTGTTTACAAGGGTAACTAAAAAGTTTTGACATTCTTTTAAAAACTTTGCAGCGACTTACATTTGTTAATATGATAGGGTAATTTATTGTATAATTTAGCTCCTGAGACCGCTAAGGTTTTCGTTTTAAAATTTGTTTTACATTTTGGAATGAACAATGGACTGTTTGCAGCATAACGAGTAAAATATAATACAGGTCTTTTACTTATACATGGATTTAAATATGGTGGTGATAGGTCTTTTAAGATTTGAAAAATCAAGATGTATTTCTGATATTTTATTCTTTCCTCTAATGACCGCCATTTCAATTTACTCATTAAAACATTTTGGGGTGTAAAATATTCGGCACGAAGAATTAATCGTGCATATCTATTTTTTAAATTGTACATACAAGGACACCATGGGAACTTTTTTTTCCAAATATATTGCTATCCGGTCTCACTAAGCAAATCTTGTAAAGTCCTATGAGATACATTTATCTTTTTATACTTACTTCTCAAAATAATAGTACATCGTCTTTTCGTCTTTTCGAATATCTAGGGATCCATGCTTACAATATGTCTCTCTGTTGGCCTCAAGATATACAGCAACAACAATGTTGGCAGAAACAAAAGGAAATGGATTACTTATATATTGCATCAAAGAATAGCATGCACACAATATGTATTTGATGTACTGTCCGTAACAACCTATAGGATTTTGTACATCAGTTATTTTGGACAACTTATGTTATGAAACGAGCCATCCGAGCAATTTGATTTGTGGCATTTTGTGCTTATATGTATACAGATGGGACTTAAGTTTGAAATTTGTCTCATTTATCAATGTTTGGTTGGCTTTTTAAAAAGTTTCAGGTTTTAAAGAAAAAAAATTCATCAGATTTTACCTTGTGTTACCTTTGAGTGTTTACTGCATCTAATTTATGGACTGAAGTGAGTGTGAATTGTTATATTTTTCACAAATAGTCAAGAAATTCCCTAAATAAGTGCAAAACATTTGTGTGGTAAGGTAAATAATGCTTGGAAATCAATTTAGGAAGCTTTGTGAAGTGTCCGTAGCAACTATACCACCCCTGTTATGTTGATGTTCTTAACAAAACAACCAAGACAGTTTCCTCCAGGAAATTGCAGGGTATTAAGCCTAGCGTATGGCTGGACAATTTAGGGTTGATGAAACTGCACTATTGCATACTTCATTTTTGGACCCAAGTTGCGGCGGCGGATCCGGGGGGCGAATATTTTTTTTACACGCTAGCCTGGCCACTTTTCCCGTAATACTCGTAAATGTGCGCTGGTGGAAAAGCCTACAGTCATAATAGGCATGCACGTAGTTAGTGGACTTGGTTGCTCGCTAGCTGTTCGTTTATTCGTTCGTGTCTCTTTAGATCAAGATTAAGAAAAGTTCCGAAATCAAATTAAATTAAATTAA
>BEXV01005632.1:1789-12542 GCA_003118195.1 Hemicentrotus pulcherrimus | reverse complement strand
TGAATCGACTTAGGAGCTATAGAGCCAATAAGTAATAGTCTTGATTTCCACACCATTGTACTGATTTGTTGTACGTTTTATGCTGCGCAAATATTCAGTCAGTTTAATTCCGGCCATTACAAGAAGTGGGTTATTGATGTAGACAAATGATCATGTACCCTTTACAGCTCATGTTATGTATGTTATTACCAAAGAAGAAAAGAGCAAGTCAGTCACTCAATAGTGTCTGACAGTGAAGTTTAGCAAGAAAACGGGTTTCCTTGCTTACTCTGAATATTAGGACATTCCTATCGTTTAAATTTCACAGATATGACATACATGACATATTTATAATTCCTGCAAAGTTCTACAAAATTTGAGGTTGGCTGCAAAAGGGACATGGTATTTTTAACGTGAACATGTACTGACCAGTGTATTTACAGTACGAAACAGAAATATTAATGAGAGTCAAGTTTGCGAGATCTCAAATTTTCGATGACCATCGCCAGGAACTGAAGTATATGAATTACGTAATAACTTGTATAATATGGAGGTTAGACATAATTATATACGAACTCAAACAACATGAGGATATTAATGCATACTACAAAAGAGAGCCAAGATATTGAAAAGTAAAGAAGGATAGTCATGGTGATACGAGTGTAAGAATAAACCACAATACTGGACACTGACCAGTGTATTAGTATAACATATTTTATATATTATTTTGCAGAGTGTGATACAAACGTCAGCGATTGTCCAGAAACAGGTATGTTTCTCTCTAACATAAGTTGAACCGCGGATTAGTCATTGTCCGACATGTTCTTGTTTGCGATTTACCCATGATATAACTTTTAATATGGCCCATAAATAATCTCTCTGTATCTCTTAATATTTGTCATGGGATATTTATACTACAGGCTTCAATTTCATTTAGCCGTTGCCCTGGAAAAACTGTGATATATATATCTATCCGTCCATATGTCCCATAGCTTGAAGCTGTAAGGGCGACATTTGAATGAAATGGACCTTGAGACACAATGTTCTCCATAACTTTCTTTGTTCAGCCGCGTTGGTTAGCTGCTCAAATGACATTCCCGGCCACTGATTGATGTTATCAGTCCATAAAGGTGTTTCAAAAGTAGAATGGAGCTAACCATAT
Organism: Hemicentrotus pulcherrimus; assembly: GCA_003118195.1. Lineage (NCBI taxonomy): Eukaryota > Metazoa > Echinodermata > Echinoidea > Camarodonta > Strongylocentrotidae > Hemicentrotus > Hemicentrotus pulcherrimus. The sequence continues at coordinate 11,401 of BEXV01005632.1, read as the reverse complement.
ATTGTTAATTCCTCAAAGCCATTGTGTTGCATAAAGCAATCCCTCCGTCAGTTGGTGCATATAGATGTGTGTCTATATCCATGTGTGGCCAATGAGAGATATTGCCAGTTGGCGCTGATGGCAAATGAAAGATTCGAGTGGGTCCGCCTTGCACGCTAATAAGGGACGGCTTTGGGTATATTTCATCATTATCATGTCTGTACAGATTTGGGTGTCAGGTGCGAAGGAGAGAACCCTATCACGTTTCTCTTTTTGTTGTTGTTTATTCTTAACAAAATTCGCTTTCACCATCTATCGGTAGGTCTAAAATATTACATTAAGTGGTTGTACGTAACTTGCTCCTGCGTCAATTAACATAATTCGTTTGAGGTCCTTGCTTTGATGTTGTAAACGTGTTCTCGATTAAATTAATTTATAATCTTTATATCTTTCTATACTCGAATATATATATTTTTTCTTTCGTTGCCGTATTTCGCTGGTCATCACCAGAAATATGTTGACTTTATAAAGTTGTTTTTGGTAGTATCCTCCAGACCTCTTTTCGAATTATTGACTAAATCCATAGCTCGGGGCACGACTATGAAATTATGCTCTCCGATCGGGGTTAATTATAAGGAATGAGGTCTTCGCCTTTTAATGAATTTGAGAAAATTAAGGTCGGGTTCATGAATATTAGTAGCAAAGCAGTTTTAATATTTCTAAAGGCACTCGTGGTTTTTCTTATTCTTTTCATTAATAACTCAGTAATAACGTGCATCGTACCTGAATTTGACGAAATGGTATCTTCGACGTGTTCAACCGGTAACTATGTGATCTACAATGAACAATGTAGTTTCTCTTGTCCGACTGGTTATAGCCTTGCGGGTTCGTCATCTGTTAACTGCACGGGCTCGGGAAATTTCTCGCAAATGTTTCCTCGTTGTGTGGGTAAGTATAATATGGGAACACTGTGGTATATTCATGTAGGTTCTTGACTCTCCCACGAGATGTTCTTAGTTCTGGATCATGGATCATGGGTCATCACCAGAAATATGTTGACTTCATAAAATTGTATACGGTCTTATCCTCCACTTTTCTTCTCTTTCAAGTTATTTACTACATCCATAGTTCAGGGCATGACGATATGCATTCCGATTGGGTTTAACAAGAAGGAATGTGGGTTTCGTAATTTAAGAAAGTATTGGAAATTAAGGTCGGATTCATGAATATTTACGGCAAGTCTGTTTGAATATTTCTAAAAGCGCTTATGGTTTGTCTGATTATTTTCAATATTAACTCAGAGATAACGTGCACCGTACCTTCAGTACGCAAAAACGTAAAATCTTCGTGTTCACCCAATACATCAGTAAGCTACAAGGAACGATGCAACTTCTCTTGTCCGACTGGTTATAACCTAATTGGTCCATCGTCTGTTAACTGCACGGGCTCAGGAAATTTCTCGGAACCGTTTCCTGAATGTGTGGGTAAGTGTAATATGGGAGCACTGTAGTATATTGGTTAAGGATCTTAAAACAGTTACTTCTCCTTTAACAAAATCCTCATGCAATGAGTCGGAGCTGCTATTCGCAAAACGGTTAGATTATTCTTTAAAATGCACTGTGCGTTCATAACGGCTGCGACCGGAGCTAGATCTAGGCTAATGATTTCCAAAGCTCGTTTGAAGCATAGGGACGCTATATAATATGATACGCGCTATACAAGAACTTCTGTTGGACCATTTAGAGCAATCTTTTAGAAGTATGTAGCTTCTGTGATAGTTGAGATAGGTAGGGCGGACGAAATGCCACCAAAACGGCCCCAAACGACGAAATGGCACCTGGACGGTCACGCATGATGAACGACGAATACAGTGACCTTGAAGGGATGCTAGAGATTATTTTATGGGACTGTAGAGGTTTACACCTAGATTCTAGTTTATGGCGTGGGTAAACAGCAATTTCGCTCAAATTATCACAACAATGAATTTAAAAAAAGGTTAAACACGTTTACAATAATGCTGGGGCTATGATGGCAGGACAGCTGAGGGCATGCTCTCCGATTAGGGTTAGCAACAAGGAGTGAGGGTTTTGCCTTTTAAGGAAGTTTCAGAAATTAAGGTCGGGCTCATGAATATAAGTGTCAAGACGGTTTAAATTTTTCTCAAATCCCTCATGATTTGCCTGATTCTTTCAATATCAACTCAGAGATAACGTGCACCGCACCTTCAGTAGGCGAAAACGTAAATTCTTCGTGTTCACCCAATACATCAGTAAGCTACATGGAACGATGCTACTTCTCTTGTCCGACTGGTTTTAACCTAAGTGGTCCATCGTCTGTTAACTGCACGGACTCAGGAAATTTCTCGGAACCGTTTCCTCAGTGTGAGGGTAAGTATAATATGGGAGCACTGTTGTATATTCGTGAAGGTTCTCGACTCGTCCTACGAGAGGTTTCAAAATCTCATTCAAAATTATTTAACATAAAATTATTAAAGGAAACCAAAACCTTCATACTAAGTTACTTTTATTGTTAGGTTTAAGATATTTAAAAAATATCAGTGAAAATTTGAACAAAATCGGGCAAGGAATAAGGAAGTGAGAGCTTTTTTAAATGACTAGTCACTAGAGGGCGGTATTCAATATGATGACATCATCTGTGAACAACTCTCCATGCCTTTTTTACATACAAATTCACAATTTTTTTGTTTTCTTCGTATTTATTTGTGTTCTTGATCCGACTTCATAACATGTGAAGTAGAAAATCATTTTGCATTTTATATCTTGCTTTCAGGGGGTAGATTATCTCAATCACAAGAAAGAATGAAAAACATTAAATTTGATGTTCAAATTTACAAAATATATGAATTAGTTGTCGGTTTCCCGGCAAATTTTTTATCATCATGTATTAGTCAAAACATATTCTTTCACATGATTGGTAATGAGAGCTTCCATTTCATTTTTTGAAATTGGGGCGTTTCCATTACTGGTCTTTACCTTTAAAGGAAGTTATAGATACCTTATTTAAATCAATAATATTTCGGAATTCCTTATTTGAACCATTGTCATTTCCGTAATCTAAACGTTATCTGAACAAGCCCTCTAGAAGAAAAAAAATAACTTGTGAGTTATGAACGATCAAAATGTCATATTTCTCCAACGTTCATGAAATCATTCGTATTATCGCCTTGGCTAACACAATATAATTATGGTCTACAAACCAAATTTTAGTTTTAACTAGAAAGTTACTGACAAGTGTATTTAAATGAACGAAAAAGAAATCTTAATGAGAGTCATGTTGGCGAGTTGTCGAATTTTCGATCACCATATTTTACGACCATCGTCGGGAACTGAAATATATGAATACACGTGTTACCTTTGTATAATATGGAGGTTTGGCATTAATCAAACAACATAACAGCGTTAATGCTTACTACAAAAGAGACTTGGAAGCAAAATTGTTGTGAATATTGTAATTAACAGTTGAAGAGCAAAACTATTCTATCTTAGTCACTATCTATTTGCCTGTCTGTATATATGTCTAATAGCTTGGAGGCTTGGGTTGGTAATGAAATGAAATGAAATGGACCTTGAGGTATGTTCTCCATAACTTTCTGTCTTCAGGTGCTCTCTTATTTTTTTTTTGGGGGGGGGGCTATGGCCAATCATGATAATTATTGCATGCACATTCTGTTCAAAAGGTTGACCATTAACAAACGAAATTTGTAATTGATTCCTGATTCTTTGTTTGGAAAATCCAGCATCGAGTGGGACAATCGATATCAATATTACGTCTTCTTGTCAGAATCCCCCTCTTGGTCGAAGGAAACGTGCAGCTGTTCCCATCGGCTCATCAGTGGTACAGAACCTGCTGGATTTAGTAAGTGTTAAACCTTGGTCATTTCTGAAAAAAACCTCGAGTTTGGGAAACTCTCTATGCAAAGTGTATCAATCACCTGATGAAATAGTTGTGTTCAGCTAGAATGTAATAAGTCAGCCTTAATACCTTAATAACTTTATCCGGCATTATATGGACCAAGAAGAAATTACAGAATAGCATCAAACCAAGTCCACGGTACCCAAGTGGGACTCGGGTTTCCGTGTGGGTCCTATTCCGTGGGAGTGTGTATAGGTGCGTCGAGTAGTACAGTACCCACCGGTCGTTTTTATTTGCATTGAGAGTGTATTCAAATATGCAGTATCTGTTTATATCTCGTATTAGTAATATTGAAGCTGATATTCTGAATGTAGTAGAGCCCCGTGTAACCACTAGCATACAAAAACAAAGTACGTTTTGGTTATTGGTACAGTTTAAAGTCAGCTGTTTTACATATTATAGAAGGGTGCTGTGTAAATCAGAATCGGTCATTATCAGTTAGCAATAGGCAAGCTTAAACATGACACCTCAAACCTAACCCTATATATAACCTGACCCCAACCCTACCACTGCGTTAGGAGCAATTGGATTAAACAATTTTGTATTTACTTATTTATCTATGATTTCATTTATTCATTCATATTTATCTCTGTTCATCTATTCATTTATTTACTTATTTGTTAATATGTTTCTTAAAGTATAACTGAATTATTTATTCAATTATTCATTTATATATAAGTAATACGTATGTATTCATTTATTTATTTATTTATTAAATCATTACCTTTTATTCCATTATTTATTCATTGTTCTTCCTTTGAGTCTGATTTTGCTTAATATTGCTGTTTCTCAGTTTCTTTCCTAGTACTTTCAATTAAGTCTCTATTCATTGACTTAGCTTTCTTACATTCTAATCATTCTTATCTCAGCCCTGTAAAAAGGAAAAATATTAATTTAATATGACTGATACAGAAGACCGACTCATAACTTAGCCCACCATAGCTAGTTGAAAGAGATAGTTACGTCATCGGAAATTACCTCTTATAAGTCAGTCATTCCACGGAGACTCAAATAGAGTCTTCACATTTACAGAAATAATACGTGGGAAGGAACTATTTCCTGCTCCGTGGTTTAAGTTAACCAATGGCAGTGCTCGTGCGGCCGTGTCATCTTTCTCAATACGCTATGAGCCCAAGTTTAAACCGCCCCAATAAAAACGGACTAGCATACTTCCAATAATGTAGGCCAAATTTTACCGTTACCAGTAGATGTGGAATTCTGTTCAGAAGAGTAATTGTACATAATTTGCCAAAATTGGTTGAGTTTTTTGATATTTTTATTCCAGACACATGTTAATGAAACAATGTCGGAGACATCAATTGGCAGTGCTCCTTACAGGAAAATAACGTAACATTGTGTAGTTTCAGAATTGATGAGGTTTGGGAAAGCTGTTTGAAAACGTCAGACTGAACACAAGCAAAGCGTTCCATTCAAAGGGATCCAGTAACTTTGTCTTAGATCCTTTTAAAAAAATCCTTGATTGAGCTCATGTTGCAATGATAATTATAAACCTTGAGGTCATTCAGGAACTCCATGACTTTTACAAGCTGATCGCCTGTCTGGTTATCAAGATATTTATGATTGAAAATCGAAAGTAAATTTTGCGTTTGCCAAACGGTTTTCATAACACTACAGTCTATTGGGGAAAACGAGTATGGTAAAACCGTTCACTCAAAGGTTTCTGCTTTTTGAGGCACTTCTTGATCATTTTTGAAGCGCAATATCTTTAGGGCTTTAATCTCAGATTTAATATTGTTAAACGATCCCTTTACATTTTGTTCTTTTTTATCAAGCGCATTTTATTACTTTGCAAACACAGACATGAAATTATACAAAGTATTTAAACCGCAGTTCCATCGAAAGGCTTACTGGACACATTTGAACTCCTAACATGTGTCATAAAATGCATCTTTAAACAAAAACCCATCTACCAAATTTGTCAATTTTGTTATCATTTTTTCATTTGACAAGATTCAGCTGATACTAGTAGATTTGATTGCACGTCATTGGAAGTACGCTAGTCTATTTTTCTGGGGTTGTAATGTAACCAAATTTATGCTTAAGTGCCTCGATACGAATAATTTCATTCACCTGTGAAGAATAATTGTATTATAGGTCAGAATTCAAATTGCATATATTACGTGTTGTTAGGTTAGGAAAGTCAGAAGATACATTGAGATACATCTAGGTGAATGAAATAATTTGTATTGAGGCGCTTCACGTAGGCATATGCATACATTTGGTTACATAACGAAAATGGCCTATTATCTGTTGATGATACCTAAATTGGCTACTGTTCGCAATAGCGCAAAAATGATTATGGGAAGAAATTCGTTAGAATGGGATACCTGCCCCTCCCGGGGACTTGGGAGCGATAATGCTGTGAAGAATGAATAACTGCGTCATTAAACTGATATTTTCTCTATCTCTTTAGATCGTGAATGCTGTCGACAGTCTTCTAGAAGTAATTAGTGTTAATGGAAGAGCCATTTCAGCTAATAATGACACCATTGATCTCATCACAGCAAGGGTTAGACTGGACGTGACATTTAGGAGTGACATCACGATTCAACAGTTGACATCACTCGTGATAGACGCTATCAACAACATCACTGGGGTCAGCGTTCAAAGTGAGTAATGCAGCTGCTGCATTACTACATTCTTCACTCTCCACCCAGGTGTTAAATGGAAGGAAGGAATTCATTAAATGTTGGCACTGAAATCGTTAGTCGAAGCATATCTCCACAAATTCAAGATGTCTCTAAATCAGTCCGGTATCAGTTGCGTAACTTGGGATTCATACGTGAATCTAAACATAAAAAAGACAAATTACATGCAGTTCAGTAATTTAATACAAACACTCCCTGGTGACATAAACATAAATTGGATAAATTTTGAAAGTGTTCAATTTACAAAATTCCTTGGAATTTGTACATCGACAATAAACTATCATGGAAAACCCACCTCGATGTACTATGTAGAGTGATTTAAAAAAAACATCGGTATAATTAATAACTATTTTGTTGCATTAGTTACCATTTATTTACACGTAAAAACCAGTGGCGCCATTTTTGCCACGGTTTGCCACGCCATAATCTGAACATTATTTGAACAAGCCCTTGTACGAATTTCATTTTGGTTCAATGTTTGTTAAATCATCTGTAAGATCACCTTTAGGTGCCGCAATATATCAAATACTTGTCTAAAAAAAACAATGTAACTTGAAAGTTAATGATAATTGTATTTACTGTACGAAACAGGAATCTAATAATGAGAGTCATGTTTGCGAGTTTTCAAAGGTTTCATTCACCTTATTTCATGACCGTTGCCAGGAACTGAAGTATATGAATAAACGTGATAACTTGTATAATATCGAGGTTAGACATACCAACTCAAGGATATTGATGCATACTACAAAAGAGAGCCAAGATACTGAAAAGTAAGGAAGGATAGTCATGCTGATACAAGTGCAGAATAAACCACAATTCAAAAGGGAACGTTCAATTTAGAGATCAACACACGTGACAAAGGTATGCGCAAATAGGGGTGGGTATGTTCTGATTGTAAAGAAGATAACAAAATGGATTATTGAATAGAAACGGGGATTACAGACGTTCAGGTAAGTAGAAAGTGAGTGAAGAACGAAGAACGTGAAGAAATAAAAGGTGTCCTTTGGGAGTAAAACGAAATCGGAAAAATCGGGCGCCCCCTATAACGACTTTTAAGGAGTAAAACACGGAAATACGCAAGGGTGTACAGAATAGTTATTTGAGGGGTGTAATTTTGCACCCTATTTTAGTCATCCGAACTGTGAATGGTCAGTGCACATGCGCATGCCCTACAGCAATGGCGCATCGTGTCAATATATGTACTGCCAAATGAAGGAAAATAAGCATAATTTACATATTTTAGTCATGTTGGGGAATTATCATGTTTCATTTGGGCATATTATTTGTGTGAAAGTTATCTGATGAAGAATAAGGGGTTGTGACGAAGGTTATATTTGATAATTTAATGAAATTAGCAGAAGTGTTGTTTTACTAACTAGCACATAATTGCCTTCTTATACGTGTAAGTAAACGGGGGATGTTCGGTAAGGAAGGATTGAGTATTTATGTGTGTCCACTACATTATATCCCATACGTCCATTCATAAGTTGGTTCTTACAGTCTGCACTTGTGTTGAGTTCACACGAACAGTTGTTAGGGGAAGCATTAAAGCTTTTCGACATATAACTCGAGATTCTGGCCTGATTTCTTTGGAGCAGTGAAACGTAGACATAAGGGTGAAAATCAGTGACTGTTAGTTAATTACAAAGCACGGATGATTCCTCGAGGAATGATCTATGGTTGATGCTGTGCATAATAAGGGTGTAGATTTACTCCCCATACGGTGTGGAATCGATCATATAGGGTATAACATTGAACCCCACGGGTGTAATTTGGAACCCATTTTTCATGAAAATGGAACCAAAAGATGTTGATTAAGCACTAAATTACTTTTTAGTTTCATATCTTCAAATTCATTTTAACTACTCATGCATTATGTGAAATATGCATTATATGATTTGCATCAAAATAGTTTAAACAAGTTTAAGGTTTCTCTTAAAACGTATTTATTCAATGTTAAGAATGTTCTCTCATGAACTTAGCGTCCAACACTACATGTACTTTTTTGCTTCTAAGTGGATTTTGTAATTTGTATGACTTTTTCTTGTAATTGTTTCCTTTCTATTTGAAGCGCATAGGGACATGCTATCTTGTAATGTGTTATATGCTATAAAAGAACCGAATATTATTATTATTATTATTATTATAAACAAACATTAATAATTCTCGGTTTCGTTTTTTCTTGGACGCACTGTATAACAAACTGTCCATATATTCCATAATTAGAGTTTAAGCTTTTGGGGCGACAATTAAATGAAATGGACCTTGAGACACAATGTTCTCTGAATGTCATATGGTTATTGACCCTGTGAGCAGCTTTACAAAATTGTCAGACCTGATACATGTCATTTCCAAAGCCAAACAACATTTGTTAGCCACGTAAATTCATGTAAATATCTTAAATATAGGTATATATGTCAAAATCATTGCCTTTTAACATTTATTTTTTCCTCAGAAACAACACCGGGTACAATACCTGAAACAACACCAGAAAGTACAACATGTACTACACCAGGCACATCACCAGGTAACGTCAAATTTTGTTTACGGTTCATAGCTAGACACCTTATTAAATTTTAAAGGATTTGTGGTCTCTGAATGTCATATGTTTATTGCCCCTGTAAGCAGCTTTAAACAATTGTCAGACCTGATAAATGTAATTTCAAATGCCAAACAACATTTGAAACTCAAGTTAATTGAGTGCAAAACTCTTGGATATAGGTATATATGTCAAAATCATTGACTTTAACATTTATGTTTTTCCTCAGAAACAACACCGGATATGTCATATGGTTATTGCCCCTGTAAGCAGCTTTACAAAATTGTCAGACCTGATACATGTCATTTCCAATGCCAAACAACATTCGAAACCTAAGTTATTTAAGCGCAAAATTCTTGAATATAGGTGTATATGTCAAAATCATTGCCTTTATTTAACATTTAAAATTTTCCTCAGGAACAACACCGGTTAAAATATCTGAAACAACACCAGAAACTACAACAGGTACTACACCTGGCACAACACCAGGTA
>BEXV01005631.1:0-11693 GCA_003118195.1 Hemicentrotus pulcherrimus | reverse complement strand
CAACTTATACTTGCCTTTGCAAAAGATTTCTCGCATTTGCTCGGCCTATGTCTTTAAAAAATCCTTGTTTATATTCTACAATACCAATGAGGCTAGCATAATCCATTTTAACGATTTGGGTTCCTTTTTTCATGAAACATTAAATATTTACCAACAATCGAGCCTACTTCATGTGCTAGTGCACTTTGATTTCCCTTTTTGTATGTACATGATCACGTCCAGAGTTGTAACACGAGCCCCACCCTGACTGAGCTGATAGTGGATACTGACACACTAGAAGGATGGCAGGATTGTGGTTCCATGTTTGATAGTGTGAAGAGGGTCACTATACAGGTATGGAGCAAGATCAACTCTGACGTCATCCAGAGGATTCATCTACCAGGAGCAACAGAACTCACCATTCAAACACATGAGTATGGATCTCAACCGGCTGGTTTACACTACTTGGCTTCACTACCCAATTCCATAATGATGATCTCCCCTCAGCTTGTCAAGGTGACATTCAGGGATCTTGATATTGGTAACAGTAAGATGGAACTAATCTTACAAGCTTTCAGATCATCTCACAACCTCAAACATCTGAAGAATATCAGGTGAGACATCATGTCATTTGTTAAAAGAGCACTTTGATATGTTTCATTTCTTTACCCCCTCCACTCTCTCTCTTTCTCTCTCTCGTTCGCTCTCTCTCTCTCTCTTTCTCCCCTTCTCTCTCTCTCTCTCTCGTCCTCATTCTCTCCCATTCTTTTTCCTATCCTTAATACGCTCAGTCCCCCCAGCCGAAAAATTGTACACTATTTTTATTAAGAATGTTCATATTAAATAATTAAATAGTACTTATCTTTCATACCTCAAAATAAACATAAATTATTCCTTTTTGAGATGATTTGCAATTGTTTTTTTACCATTCGCCCCATGAGTGAGATTAGTCATTTAACAATAGTCTATCATGAAAGAAAATCGTAAAATTGGGGCATTTGATCTTTTAAATTAATAAGGAGCATTTCCATCTTGTAGAATCAAATTAAAACAATTACAAAAATCACGAGGACCACGAAAGGAGAAATGCTGTATTGCGTCTATTTTGATACTGGTAGATTCATACGATGCTGGTCAGATGAGGGCGTGGATGGTGTCATAATTGCCTTCAATAAAGATCAGGTCATGGAGGTGGAGGTGGAGCATGGCAAACCACGTGGGTAAGTCCTTCAAACTCTTACTCCCAGGCTTGCATAGTCCAGAATCTGGCCTATTTAATTTTGATCTCCACCAGTGCAGAACCAACTCTACCTCTCCCTCCTTACTTGCTCCCAGCCGATGGTGGCGTGATCANTGCAATATACCATTCGCCCCTTGAGTAAGATTAGTCATTGAACATTAGTCTATCATGAAAGAAAATCGTAAATTTGGGGAATTTGGTCTTTTAAATTATTAATGAGCATTTCCATCTTGTAGAATCAAATTAAAACAATACGAAAAATCACGAGGAGCACGAAAGGAGAAATGCTGTATTGCGTCTATTTTTATACTGGTAGATTCATACGATGCGGGTCAGATGAGGGCGTGGATGATGTCATAATTGCTTTCAATAAAGATCAGGTCATCGAGGTGGAGGTGGAGCATGACAGACCACGTGTGTAAGTCCTTCAAACTCTTACTCCCAGGCTTGCAGTGCTCTTTAAGGTACTACATGTCCCAATTGCACGTCAATCAAATGAAAAGGTTGAATTCCAACATCATTTGAAAAACAATTCTTATTAAAGACTTCCCTCAACAACAAAAAGGTTTGAAAATGGCTTTTGGTGGTAAAATACCGACTATTGTCGAGTCAACATAAGTAATTGCAATCACCTAAGTATTAGTCTAATTTTCAGACCCTGGTTGTAGAAGTATTGTTTCACATTAACAAAATGCTGTAATAGTCACATACAGCATTAAGTGTTGATTACTATGTTTAATTGTTTATCTCTGTTTGTATCAAGAATGAAAGGAACTGACATTGTGTACCACTCATAGTCTCACATCAATTAATATGTGCAAAATGTAACACAGAGTTGACAAATGGCGTGCATGTAAATTAATATTCCCTTGGAAATGTGTAATCATGAATGTTCAAGGGTGCCTATTGCATAATATGATTAGGTTACTGGATTAGCGAAGTGATAAACTGAAGTTATTTATACTATTTTTTATATTAAATGTTGGCTTATTTATTTACATTATTCACCCATGTTGGTATTAAGACGTTTTTTACGTATTAATTAACTGATTATCAGATTTGTCCCGTTAACATGTTGTAAAAGAGAATAAATTTGTTTGTTATTAGTAACAAAAAATGGTTCTGTTTGACGTAGAGCTGTGTGATATTCAATCTCCCTTCTTTACCCTCCGTTTACTGCTCTTTGTGATTATTTTTTTAATGTAGCGATGTTTGTATGTTGATGCACACATTTACACTTCTCTCTCTCTCTCCCTTTCTCCCTCTCTCTCTCTTTATCCGTCACTATAGGCGTTTTATTAAGTAATCAAAGAGATGGCACCACACTCGATCTGACGAATCAGACGGAGCAGACAATCTTTGCACGCAAACAGGAAATATGGACTGAAATGAAAAGTGCCTCAAACACATCCTCAACCTTTTTCATTTACCATTTTCATGCAATCGATTTATTCATCCATTGAATCACGACTGAATCACGTTGACATTCATATAATTTAGACGGATGTGTATGCTTTATATTGGTATTGCAGCTCTTGTGATTGTGATTTTGAATTCCCTTCGTAATGTTACACTCAGTGTTATTGCATATTTTACTTTAAAGGGTGTTACGTGGATTTACATAACTTGTGAAATATCATGATTGAAATTTTCTTAAAAGTATGATGAAAAAATATTCATTATTATAACAAATACAGTAAAATGTTATTCAAATTTGAATTGCGCAACTAGCAGTGATTTACTCACCACATCTGCTATGTAGAGAATGTACACGATGTAGTATGTTCCTAGGGCATGACTGCGTCAGTGACTGGCGGAGGCATTGGCGCACCATAAGGGAGTAATATCGCACCGAAAAGTGAGTGCAAATCAAACAGTGCAAACCTCTCTTCGAATTAAGGGTGTTATAGTCCTAACTGAATCACCTATCTCGGTTAAAGCTCGGAAATAAAGAATTGTAAACGCAACCTCGTGTGCAACATGCATTGACAAAATGATGCCAGTACCATTGGAATCAATTGTCTTTTATGATTTATTTACTACGTTTTATGTAAAAACAGTTAAGTCTCCTCAGAACCAAAAGGGATGCTATAAATGAGAGACTATAAACGCGGCAAACACGAAAAACTGAGATTAATTTGTTAAAATCAAATCAAATGTATAAAAATACAGAATATGCAAACGGTAGCTTGCAGGCCTACTGGGTGCATACTTATTTAAACCCAAAATATAGATTGATTTCATCAAAATCGATTGTAAACATAGAAACGATTTTATCATTGATATGTTTTAATTTCAGAACCAGGCCTAATATGATTTCCTACAAGTTAAAGATTTTTAGGGTAAACCTTTTGAAGTTGTATCCACAGATAGGAAACGACGGATTTCTTTTATTTAGTCATATTAAGGCCTACACCAACCTGCCAAAGAGGCCAAATGAAGACCACTTTTGATTCACAAATAAAATACTGTATAGTTGTTTTATCCAATATCTCTTGTGTATGAACTGTTGCATGTATCACATTAAAGGTTTCTTGATATGATTTATGATTTTCATTTTGAAATACAAAACAATCTTGTCTGATATATTTGACTTGGTTATTTTGTCTGTTGATAATTTTTAAATAACGTAGCCAAATTATGTGTGCCCATACAAAGGAGTGTCTTTGCAAAGCAAATTTGATAAATTACTGACTAACTATAAATTAAGGCTGTATAAATGCATAAAATTTTAAATATCCAATCAGCTGTTTTTCTACAAGTTCAACTAGTGATTGTACACTATTACATTCAGTGCAAGAACTTGTTTAAGAGTTAATCGTGTAGCATGAAGCTTAATATTTTTGATTTATTTCTGTATTTATGGAACTAATTGTTTAATGTAAAGCGCACTGAGACATCGCATTTTGTGAAAATATTCCAAACGCACAATTCATCACTAGTAAAAGTAGTTGTAGTTGATTTTGTTGTTATTGTTGTGGTCTTGTTGACGACGATATTGTTGTTGTGGCGGTATCTCTTTACGTATTTGTATTAATTAACATGGTATATCGATATCAATTATTCCATTTGGTATTAGCGAAATATTGTTAAAGCGCCAAATATTGTTAACTGAAACTGAGTATTTTGTATATATTGACTAGATTATACAGAATTTCGCAATTCGTTAATTTACAATGTAGATCTATTTGATTTGATTTGATGTGATTTGATTTATTGGCTTCTGCATCTTCTTCTTTTTTCTTCATTATACATTTCCATGAACATAATATGGCTTGATACAATATTTTAAGTGTATATAATTTTATACAGATAATAAACGAAATTAAACAGATATATTGAATGCATAATTAAAATACATTAGATGCAGGAGGGCTACAGAAATAAGCAAAGTAGCGATGAACACATGACTTAGCAGTTATGAATTACATTCAGCCTCATGTATGTATTGTACTATAAAGTGGCAAGAATGTTTACATAACAATTTGAATGTGGTTATAGTGTAGGCTCTATTAACTAAATGTGAATAATGTAATGTACCTTTAATTTGTCTAGTTTTATCTATGTATTTTCTTGTATTGCGTATATGTTTTAATTTATCTGTAGTTTGGTGTATTCTAATGAGTATGACTATATTTGATATTGTAATTATTTTTCAGAATACAATTATTCTGCTCTATACCATTAACAGCGCAAAGGAATTTAACTGGCAGTATAATGCGCTGCTTAAGTATTTACTTATTGTTATGTTGTTTAATGAAACCTTTACTGATCCGAGAATTCTATCATTTTGAACTTTGAAGTAGTCAGACGTTTGTCCACATTATTGAAATAAAATTCATTCTACAACTATTTGATTTATACTCCAGTCTCTAATTCAGATAAATAGGTCTTTAACCCTCCCTTCTCTTTTTGTCACTGTTTCTCTCTCCTCATTGTCGAGTTTCATCAATCAGTTTTCAAATGGCCCAGCGCAATTAACGTTCTTGAAATGAATATGCGAATAGCAACCAATTCGAAAAGCCATCATAAATATACTGTCTACATATGATATCTTAGAAATAACTTGTCATGAATGGTGCTCAGCACATACTATGACAGTTTCTTTCCTTTTAGTTTTCCCGGTTCTTTCTTATGATATTATCTTTTTCTTAATTGTCTTCTGTTGCACTTCCATGTCAATATACGAATGTGTTAACTAATTTTATGATGGTACCTTTATCATTCCATGATACTCTCTCGTTCTTCTTGCAATCATCTCTGACTAATCCTCTGTTCTGTATCACGCATCAGCTCACTTCCTCTTTCTCTCTCTGTCCTTCCCCTTCTTCTGAATAATTTTCTTCTCTCCCCACCTCGATCTGCTGTCCTTCTTTCTCTGTCACACTATTTCCCCTGTTACTCTTTCTTACTGCTCATTCTATGGGTTATTTTCTTTTTTAATGTCTAAGATATCAACTTCTATGTACATGTATATTCATAATTCATCTATTACGATTATTACTGTTTTTGTTGTTTACATATCTATTTTATATTCCTTGTAAAACAATTCCCATGTAACATTTCCATCGTTTCACCTTGGAAAAATACACATTGAACCAAAGTGAATCAAATTGAATCGTATCAAATTAAAATCAATATACACTTATAAAAGTAAAAATGTAATAGTAATTATCAATGCGATGGTATGTAAAATTAATGAAGGATTTGATTTCTAGCATTCATTTTGTATTGTTTTTGCATATAATGTTATTTCTTTCCTGATATTGCTAATGATATATTTGTATATCAAGTGTTCTCGTGAATTCATTGACTCACATTGTAAGACAGGTTCTTTTAATTATGAGTGTATATTTTTGTTGATACGTTGTACAGTTATCATACTCGAATGTAATACTGTGATAGTAATCCGTATGTTCACTTCAAGTGTATGCTGGGAGGGGTCATGACTGCAACTGCCCTATATTTCTTTTAAATGCTTTCAAGTCTCGATGGTTGCTTGCATCTATCCTGGGCTTTGTCTTTCACAATCATAGTAAAGAATGTGCGTTGTGTCAAGATTTGGTTACAACTTATTATGACTATTATGACAAAATGGGCACTTTTCATGTATATGAACTGTACAATAAAATCTTAATCTGAAACAAGTCGATTGTTTTGTTCTTTTTTTTTTTGCGAAGAGTGTCTTGTATAATTTGTATACGTATGTATATGAAAAGGGGGATTCCGAATGCTGCATTTAATGAAATAGGATTGAATAAATGTATTACTTAATAGTAGCAAGAAATTGCAGATGAGAAAGATTTATGATTATGACGATGATGATTAATGTTATTATTATTATCATTATCATCATGTCATTATTATTATTACAATATTGATCTATTCAGCATTAAACAAAATCAAGAAAAAGTAAAAAGCGCAGCAAAACAAATCTTTAAAAAGTCACATGGATGCCTGGAAAGGAAAACGATTAATGATAACTATAACCTGTCGTTTTTTCTAGATTCAACAGACAATTAGTTGTAAGTATAATTCAAACGGACTGAAAACGTTGGTGTTAACCTTAAAATTGGAAAAGAAAAGAGTGAGCCAACTATCATTATGTTCATGCATAGGCCTATTGCTCTATGGATGAAATATAAGAAGTGAATACATGTACATGTTGCTCAAGCAGGGCATTGAACATGGATATGAAGAGGGCGCTGTGCAAATGTGTACAAATTAAACATAATTGAGGTGGCCACATTTTATGGGACTGACTTGGATTAAAAGGAAATCGCATTGTATGATATAAGTTCATTCACAATGCATTCGGATTTCAAACATTTGGGAGTGGCTGATAATATGGAGCTGACTTGGAAAAAATAATATATATATATATATAGGTTTGTTTTTATTCAGTAACAATTAAGAATAACATCAAGGGAATTCCTTTCGCAAGTATCCAAATAGTATATCTTAAGAATCATGAATTGCAAAATATGAAAAACACAAATACATGTCATTCTCTTGCATTGCCAATTAGTATCGGGTCTTTGGATTTAATTTAACTTACATTAATACATTGGACTTGAAGTTTTGAGAGCCCTGTCTTAAGAGATTAAGACACAACACTAGTCTTCAGATCAATGGGAGAGTATCACATCAACGGCAATATGTGTTGATGGCAGAGCTATGGAGCCTTTGGGTGCGAGATTTTACATTTAGATATTTGAATTAAACCGCGTCAGAATATCATTGCAGACCTAGATGCTTCGCAATTCATGAGGCGTTTAAGACTAGAAGAAAACTATTGAAGAGATAGTGTCGCCAATAGAATAAATAAAGTGAACCAGTTAGTTTGGGAGGCGTACATAATATTCCTCATTTTAAGTTGTGGAAGAAGAATACACAGAAAAGGAAATTTGATAGCAAGAAAACAGTTGAAATCACTTATGATATAGCAATAATCCTACTCTATACAATTTGATCGAATGTCATAATATATATATATATATTCTTCATATTCATTTATACATCTACTGCGTATTAGAATTTAAAACGAAAACGCCCCTTTTCCAATAAAAGAAGGGAAAAAGGAGGAGTTCATTTTTTTAAACAAAAAAATTGAGAAGTTGTGCCAAATAACATCACCCACCGTGACCGACTCTTCATTAGGAGTAGCTCCATATCAATAGATATGTTAATTGATTCCTTATTTTGATATTCTTTGTCTGCATTTTCTCGGTTTTCCCCCGAGTTCCCCGTTTTCCCTTTCTTGTGTCTGTTCCCCAGCTCACTTGAGGCCTATTTCCCGTCAAAATGTATACGCATTATCGCATACAGAGAGAGAGAGAGAGAGAGAGAGAGAGAAAGCGTAATAGAGAGCTAACAAGAGAGGGAAAGAGAATGAGGGATAGAGAGAGAGGGAGAGAGAGAGAGAAAAAGGGAGAGAGAGAGAGAGAGAGAGACGAATACTGCAACAATTAACCAATTTAGGCCATCTAATGTATTTCAGTTCATTGCATATGAACAGCAGAATCAATTATTTCACTTTAAAGTTCATTGCCATCTACATAATGGACGAAATCTTTCATATGTTGTTATGCCTTGTAAACCTTTGGCAAGTCTTTTAGTTATTTTTGAATATATGCATGCATGATATCAGTGAATAGGTGATTAACGTGATTGTTGATGAACTGCAAAAGGTACGGTCAGCAAAGTTTTGATTAAGGTAAATATTGTCAAAAGTTGTTCGGTAGCAATGATTAGGTTGCACTTTTTAACAGTCCATCTAAATCGGTTGGAGTAAGTAAGAATTAGGTAGCTGTTTACACTGAATTCACATCTCCATTAAACAATAATATACTTTTGATCTGCTAGTCAGTATAGCTCTTTATCCATCAGCAAATCAAAGAGAACCATAATGAGAAACCCATAACATGATAAGCTTATTAAAAGCTTTACAATGCGGCGGGGACAGGGTGTGGTGGTTACAGCTATCCCGTCCCCGCCCTAACATTTGAAATATCCTTATCAACATTATATCAGCTTATATTCAGACAGTGAGATCGATGCGCGAGTTAGCAAGTCTGTATCTTATCACAGATGATTAAATAAAAGTCTTACCACCTTAAGATATTTGTGTCGGCTCGACAGCAATATTTCATAACCAGGAACATTTTGATATTCAGGCGGAAGGTGTATAGCCCCCTTGCAAAACATGTGCCTGTAAACCTGTATGATTATGTCAACAATTTTGGAGTTTAATTTAATTTTATTTTAAAATTGAAATATTCAAAATGTTTCATTTTCTTCATTTGTTGTTATTAATTTGATAAATGTTATTAAAAATAAAATGTCTAAAATATTTTTAAATAACAAAAAAAAATGTCCGATTTCTTTAAAAGCAGGATATAACACAAATATATTCTGCCTTCTTTTCGATGTACTGGTTAAAACTAAAGGCCTCTTTGACTCCAATAGTACCATTTGCTTCAGGGCGCTATTAGAGTCACTTCTTGCCCATAGTTTCAACCAGAACCTCTCAAGACAGTGTATATCTGTATATTATTATTATTATCATTATTATTGGGATTATTTTTATTACTTTTTTTTATCATAATCTTTATCAACATAATTGCAGTTATTATTAGTATTGCTATCAGCATCATCATCATCGTCATTATCATGGTCAGTTTAGTTGTAGTAGTATATGATTTTCCCGTCCATTTTAATACCTTCTAATTCAATTTCATAATTTTTTAATTCAATTTCGTCCCGAAACTTCCTTATCTTGAACATTTTATAGGCAATTTCGTCTTTGGTCATTCATTTTTGAACGATGTTGTCAATCACTTTCATCATTTTGCATCCAATCTCTCTCGTCAAGGTCAAATCAAGTTCGTCAGATCAACCTCGGCTGCCAATGTACAATTGCATGAATCCATTTTGCAGTCGATTTCATCAAAGCGTCATTAAAATCCTTTCCTTGTTTGTTAAAAGGTCTTGTCCATGCAGATTAGTATAGTAGTAGTATACCAAGTTCATAAGAAAAATTCCACTAAAATGGACCTGTGCGTATCTTTCTTTGCTCAGCGCGCACAGGTACACATCTCATGAATGATGCATGACCCTACACAGCCACGCAAAGGCGAGATATGACGTCATAACTCTCTATGTTAATGAGCTCGGAGTGTCGACAAATGTGATTGGTTGGAAAACAATAATCTTCTTACTTGTTTAAGGTTTCCGACGAATTTTTAAAACCAATCAGCTTGATTTTGATATATGACAGAGAGGGATAAATTCCGCACTGGAAAGTGAAAACGCTGTATGCGTAGTGTAATCCGTTGCTGGGATACAGAGTCTCAAACACGGGGTTATCGATTATGTTTCCTGCTTCGAATTGTGCAAGTACGTGCATTGCTATGGAAGGGTTGGTGTCAAAATTCACTTGAAAATCTTTCTTTCAAGGCCTATTCCGACGCAAATACTTAGATTAATTTTCTCATATTTTGGAAAATACAAGAATATAATGTGGAAAATAGAATGCCGTTCGCCCCAGCCTTGTATTTTGCAGCATTGCAAAGTTACACCAATATCTTTGACACAAGAACGGTTTTTGAAGCCTGTGCCCTTCGGTTATATTACATGCGCGCGAGGATACGTTCGAGACTCGCCCAAAGACACCACTTTTCCATATGAGCAGAACTATAGGAGTACCATTCGTAGCAGTAGAAGTAGTACTAGTAGCAGGAGAAGTAGTAGTAGTAGTAGTAGCAGTCAGTAGTACAGTAGTAGGACTAGTAGTACTGCTACTAGTAGTTGTAGCATTATTATTATTATTAGTAGTAGTAGTAGTAGGCTAGTAGCAATAGTAGTAATAGTTGAAGTAGTAGTAGTAGCGCAGGAGTTATAGTAGTAGTGTAATAGAAGTAGTAGGAATAGAAGTAGTAGTAACTTAAGACCATAAAGACTCATAACTGAACAAACGACACTAACTGTCTTTGTCGGGTATGCCGCCATTCAATAAATCTGCATAACGAAAACTGCTATAACAGCCGGTTGCCCTGGCAACTTCAATGCTCTTCTCTGAAAATCCACCCCATGGAGGTTGGTAAACCCACGCTTGGCCATCTAAAATCAGATTACGAAAATATGTATTCATTCATTCCTTGATTCATTTATTCATTTACTAATTTATACATGTTCTTAAATTCTTGAAATTAATTAATCAATTCGCCCATCTATTATTACATTGATTAATATGTCAACTGTTCCTTCATTATTCTATTTATTTCCCACTATCCCACTGATTTCCTCCGTATTAGCTTGGTCGTAATAAATTCTACAGTTGCCTGAATAAACCAGACTCAAAACCGCCGCCGATCGACAAAATCGTGGCTTTCCGACGAAATTTGGATCAATGTAATTTTCTGTTCGGTTTTTCTCGGTGTGTTTTCCGTCTACTAGTTGGGGCTCGGGTATTACTCTTACCCGTTCTCCCACTTGTCCTGTTCCGCAGCCTACATCCAGGATCTGACAATCTTTGTCCCGGATGATCTCAGTCATCTTCATCGCTCCGAGTTTTGGTCCATTGTAAGCCGCTTTCGCATAGTCCTGTTAAAGAATTAAAGAAAAGGTTCATTTTCAGTGTAAATGAAAAATACCGTTAAACCTATCTCAGTGGCAACCACACTGTTTCGCTGACGAAACTGATTTTCATTAGGTTTTTTTTTTTATTCGCAGATACCGTTACGTAATTCAGTTGTCGACGTGTACGTATGTGCTAATTAATGTAAAAACCCGCGGAGCGCTATTTGGTTTTACAGAGGTGACATCTTGCGATGTTCGCCTACTAATTTTTCGTGCAAGAATGCCTTTTTTTCGAATGAGACATTTAGTATTTTAACAGTATATCCTGCCAAGAAGTGAGTACAGCTTGGTGTGAATGTGTTTTCAGAATGATTTATGCAGACATGAAAATTAT
>BEXV01005624.1:5707-16067 GCA_003118195.1 Hemicentrotus pulcherrimus | reverse complement strand
AACAATGAAATGTTGATAATATGCCGGCTGACCAATGCTCACAATAGAATTTAAGCCCTAAACTGGAAATGGCCCAAACCTGAATTTTACTGGAAATTGGGAAATGCTTATCAAAGTCATTTTGAAAGTCCAGAATGGTCTTGCTACTGCAAATTTCTGTTGACCACACCTATTCCCCTTTTCCCCACCCCTCCTCCACTTATGACAAGGAAACACAACACCAAACATAGTAATGATATTGTAACTAAAAAATATAATGAATGAAGTAATTAAGGACTCTAACTGCTTTTCTTGCTTTGTAATTCACCTCAACATAAATCTTTCCTTTCTTAAGCTCTGTTACTTGCGCCCAAGAGGGTGTTCCTGTCTTTCTGTAGATTGATCTGAATGGTCTGAACGAGAAAAAGGAAAGAACAAATACATACATAAGAATTCTAATAATGAAATTTTGATAATATGCAGACTGGCCAATGCCTATAATAGAATAAACCCATAAAATAGAGGCATTATAGCTCAGTTGTTAGAGCAGTGGGATCTGGGTTCGATATCAAGTCGATGCTAGTGCCCTTTCGTACGGCATTAATCCTCACAACAAAGTCCCTTGGAGAGGACCTTAAGCCTTCGGTACCAGACAACAAACTTTAATCGGTATAACAATCAGTCATATTATTGTTACAGAGACAGACTCCTTGAAAGCGCCAAATCAAAAATAAATTTACATGATTTCAAAGCTATGTTCTTGACTTAACAATGGGGATATTCTTGATTATTATCTATATAAGGCTCTCAAGTGGTACAATAAATCACTGTATTCAATATCTTAAGGGCAGTACCCGGATGACTGACCAACATTGTCGATATCACACACAAAAAAGGCCATATTTACTGAAGTCAGTCAAATTGTGTTATTTTGCTAGTCAGCCTGATATAGATAATAATAACATTTATATGGCTTTGTTTTCGTGTGATACAAGAATAAATTGCTCTGGCTATGACAATATTGGACTCGTCTCGAATCGTTCAATATTGTCATAGCTCAAGCAATATTGTATCACACTCAAAGCCATGCAATATTATATAATTATTGAGTCTCTTGCTCTCAGATCCTGGTTTAATTGTGTTGAGCCCTGCCAAAAGAACCAAAAGATGACTCGAGTCATTCTTCTTGACATCAAGGGTGTCCTATGACATATGCTCTAGAAGAAACTTCCCACGGTCAATTCCTTTTGTATGCTAATTGAATATTTAACTGTTACCCTTGACCAAACACTATGCCTAAGCTTATCCCTAACCATAAATCTGATTTAAATCCAATTGCAACCCCTTACCCTAACCCTAACCTAAAATCCCAAAGCAACCCTAATCTAAAACACAAGTGCAACCCTGACCCTACCCTTTACGTTTAATGAATTGTCACCAGCATAATTTGTAAGATCACTGTCAAGTGTAGAATCCATTTCTGAACAACCCCCCCCCCCCCCCCCCCCCATATAACATATTGATTAGTTATATAATTCAGAGTATTCTTGTCAACATACCTTGTAGTATCGCTGAAGAACTGTGGTTTTCTGGCTTGAGTAACAATGATATCAAAGAGATTAGCCCAGTCCGGTCCGATTAGGTGGGACATACCACTATTCCTGTATGAACGTATTGACAAAAGTGCGCTTTAGATTATATCTTAAAGGCTCAGAGTAGTGGGTTCTGATGGGGAACTAGACAAAATTCTGTGGTTTATCCAATAAAATGTGTTGTCAATCACCAAGAGTTGACTTCTCTTTTACAACTGACAGGTCTTACGCAATGAACTGTGCCCTGAACCTACCGCCAAACAGAATTCTCATCATAATAAAATTTTCCTCATCATCAAGATATCAAGGTAAGCTTGAGTTTTTTCTGGTGGGCAACATGTTTCGCTGTCTGATAGACCAAGGCACTCATTAATTGGCAATTGACTACTGTGTAGCTTTAATAGTAATAATACTATTCTAAATTTATACAGAGCCTATTGCATCATTAATTCCTCTTGTTACTTTTTATACAATCATATTAGTATCTCCCTCATCTCTAACTTCTGTTTTTACACACAAATACATGCAGTGTGCACCTTCTCCACTCCCTGGGGAGCATTTAAACCAGGCGCACACATTGCTGACCAAACCACAATGTTTGCATCCTACCAGTTATCCAGCTAACACCTGGGTGGAGATGAAATGACTTATATTCTGACTTGAAGCTTTAACTGCACCAAAATTCAGGTTGTTAGTGTTCTTATTCTTATCTAGTACCTAAGTATTAAAGGAAGGTTATGATTGCTTATCTTTTCATGCGTAATATCAATGCCATTTCTTCAAACATGGGATCACAGTAGGATCATGTAGTATGCCCCGGGTCTTGCAAGAAAGTTGCGATTGATTGCTAGTTGCAAAATTTACAACTGATATTTGCAATCGATTGCAACTCAACTTTCTTGCAACGCCCCACTTGTCTCCTAAAATTCCTAGAATTTTGTTAGGATTAAAGTAACCATTAAACTAAGTTAATTAGATCTAACTTTTATTCTCCCCCTCTCTCTCTCTTACTAATGGGGCGTTGAAAAAAAGTTGAGTTGCGATCAATTGCAAATTTACAATTAATCCCAAGACTTATGATTGATTTTGGAGAATTGCAATTGATTGAAACTTTCTTGCAATGCCCCATGAGACTTACACAAAGGCAAATTCTGAGTTGGTGATAAGGAAGAGTTGTTTGCCTGCATCGTGTAGCCTCTGAAGGAGCTCTGGTATACCGGTATCCATCTGAAGATATTCATCTGTCATGGTAACAAACAAAGAAATGAAAATAATGTTGATACATCACGTCACATCGGTACGAGCTCTTGTGGCTTATTCCAAATCATTGGTTCATCGCGTTTGGTTGGGGCGTGGTGTTCCCCGACCTTTTGCCAAAAACATGCCCCTTTATTCACTAAATGCTGGGGGTTAGATTTGTAAAAATAAACCTCTCTCATCTACATAATCATTGTCTGTTCCAATATACCTGACACTTTGTAAAATCCCTATGGCAAATCTACGAAAGGTGCTTTATGTGCATCTTCACATGATCTTCAGTTTTTCGTTTCATGAAAGGTCGTGTAACAAAAACTCCCGACCGAACGCGATGATCCAACGATTCGAAGTAAGCCAGTCCTAGTATGCTTTTATCCATTTGAAGATATTCCTCAGTCATGATAACAAACATAAAAATTATAACAATGCTAGAAATGTAATATCACATCTGTGTATTCCTTAGAATTATTTGTTCATTACCACATACCGGTATGGCATCTGGAAATACTCTGTGCCACGGAAAAAAAATGATAACATTACTTTGAAATGTTATGTGGTAACAAACAGAGAATAGTAATAAATAGACAGCAGTAGTTAAAAATCATGGGTACTACTGACTGAACTAATCAACTTTTACCTATACTCAATACAACTGATAATACTACTACTATTAATAATATTGGATAATTTTGTACTGCACATATTCACCACGACCACGCAAGGCTCTGAAGGTACTCCAATATTACCCCAGCTCGGCTAGGCTACTGATTTTTTTTCTCACAGCATTCACAGAATTTCTTCTAATACCCATTTAACACCTGGGTGGAGAGTGGCAAATTTAGATTAAAGTCTTGCCAAAGGACATAAGTGACTAAAACCGGGAACCATGTGGAATCCACAGTCCAAAGACATATCCAATAGACGACAACTACAAGTTTAAAAATACTGGATATTGTTTATCCATGATAACCTGGAAGTTTCAACTTAACAAACTTGTAAAGTTGAAAGATGTTGCTTTTATTTGGAAAGAGTTTATTGATATCTATCTCGACAAGACTAGGGGAATTGGGTCAGTCGGTAAAGCCTTGGCACGTCGAACCAAAGATCTTGGGTTTGAATCCAACACAGGTGGATGACTGAAGCTTGTGTTGTGTGTTAAAGGGAGTGGATCATCAGTTTCCATGTGCAGAAGGCCATAATTCGGTGACACCAGGCTTGGTGGAAATACCATTGTGTTTACAAGTCTGCACACAGTGAACCGGTAGGCCTATCAAGAAATAACCCTCAGTCTCTCGATAAGTCTTAAGGTGAGGGAAAAGTGAGATATTGACTTAACCATGTGAAGAATGGATGAGGAATTTAGGCCAGGAAATACAAGGCATTTTGGTCATAAAACTGATTGACAACACCTGATATAAGGTAAACACCTGAACGGTGTCAAATTGCCCCATGAGAGCTGACTACTACATTATGTGTCTTTAATGTGCCCCTCCCGTTTCTTAGACACAGGCTATGTTACAGGACAGAACACTCTGTCCCTCAGATAGGACGTTAAATGGAGGTCCCGTGTAGAGGAGAGTCACCATCTTTCTACGTTAGAATTCAACTGCACTTTTCCTTTAAGAGTAGGGGGAAGCCTGGGGGGTGTTTCACAGAGATCCTAAGTTGAGCTTATCTCTAAGTTGGACTTAAAAAATATGGAAAGCCATTAGCGTCTTTGAAAATATTTTGTAAAAGTTATTTTTGAAAGGCATAAAATGTTCATTCAAATCATTCATATTTTCTATCATCAAGGAGATTTCATGTTCTTGATGTGGAATTTATAAAAAGTCTAAAATACTTGAATTTCTGCTTTTGAATATATTACATTTTAAGGCTCCACTGGCTGTCCATTTTTAAGTCCAACTTAGTGTTAAGTTCTACTTAGGGATCTTTGTGAAACACCCCCCTGGTGTAGTAGTCCACCTGCACACCCCCAAGCGGTTATACCAGGAGGAGAGACCCAAGAGTTACAGTGATTCAATTCGCTTTTCCTCTCTCAGGTACAGGTGACGCCAAATACTTAATAATAATATTTTTATTTATTAATAATAATCATGACTTACGGACATTGTTGGCAACTTCTGTGTGCATTGAACCTGATTGGTGTACTTCTTTGACTGCATTCTGTAATAAAACAAGAACTGCAAAAGTAGAAATATTCGCGATACATCAATTTTTCGCAGATTTCACGCCAAGATCGGAAAGCGCAAATTTTAGAACTCGCAAAAATATAAGCATGACTTCTTATGCATGTTTTGAATGGGCTAAATTGCGTGCAATGCGAATTTAAAAACCAGCGAATATGTTAATCAATCACATGAAAATAATAACTTTTACAGTAAATGGACTTTTAAACTTCAATGAGGCGATGAATTTGATGAATTTGATGTTCCTATAGTTGTACATTATCTTGCATCTAAAGAAATCTCTTGCTTGTAATAATGACTTGATTAGACATCTTTTGTAATTTGATAACATTTAAATTTGCATTTCTACCTACTGGCTTCACTGAAATAACTTCAAATATTTAATAAGTATTAATATAGGGTACTTTAAATAATTAAATAGTATTATATCAGGTGTGTGTTATGTTTTTTTCTTCTCATTATTTTTTTTTTCTTGAGCCATATAGTTCTTTATACAACACCTACGTGGATCATTGTCATTTGATTGGAGTATTGTTGGTCACATGATATTCAATAGATCTTATATTGCACGGTCGTGCATTTTAGGTTATATGCGCCGTGCAGTTTTGGTTACATGCAGACTGCGTACCTCCCAACCGTGCGCGCGCGTACCCCTGCGTGTATCTGACGCGAAGACAATCTGAATGTAATCGAGAAGGCTTGACTCCAACTTTAATTTATCTTTAATATAAGGATTAAAGCATAATATGTTGATTAACGTTCTATTAGATCTTCTTCAATGTTGTATAAAACAAATAATGAATGTTTTTTATTCGTTTAATAGATACCGTATTTGCCAAAGGATATTAGTGCTGTGACAGGGATTTGAACCCCGACCTTGTGGTTCACAGTACGGAGACTTATCCACTGGACCTTAACACCTCTACAAGTCAAAGAAAAGAGTAATATTTTACTCTGCAGACAATTCGCAATGAAATTGGGGACTTTTACAAATCAAAATAAATTATACTTACATGTATGTCATGGAAGAGGTATTCGGGATCATAGTCAAACCCACGCGTTCTTAAGTACTGAGATAAAGGGGTGACAAAAACGTTTAATGAATGATAAATAATCAATTGCAAATGGTAGTGAGCAGCTGAAAGCAACATGTATGCATCTTGAGAAAAATAGGTTATTAAAGGTAAAGACCAGTATTGGAAACGCCCCAATTTCAAAAAATGAAATGGAAGCTCTCATTACCAATCATGTGAAAGAATATGTTTTGACTAAAACATGATGATAAAAAATTTGCCGGGAAAACGCCTACTAATTCATATATTTCGAAAATTGGTTTCTCTCATGGTCTGTGAGAGATACAGGGTAGTCCCATATACATCTTTCTGTGTATAGTGCTTGTAACTTTACGAAGAATGGGCCAAATTTCTTATCATTTTGATGATTCCAGAACCTTGCAGATGGTTGATGCTAGATGATCAACCTTTTCTGATTGATTCCACAACGTTTCTTTCACAATGCAATCGCATGACCATAACTGGTCTTTACCTTTAAAGCAATTTTTATATTTTACACCAACCCTATGTTATATCAATTGACATTCAAGGAAAAATTAACGCACATCGACAGGTCTATTGTCAACATTGCAAGAATTGTTTTGACATATCTGTCTGGAGAATCATAATCATAATGCACTGTACATAAAAATGTGTATATGGGACCACACAAATTTATGGCATGAATTAAAGTTTGGTCCAAACACTTTAGCTAGTTATTGTTAAATTTCACACATGTATGAAGAGCTATCCTTTTCAAGGGACATTTTTTCCTCCAAGATATTCCTTAACACTTTCACAAAATGAATGAAATAGCTCATAAATTATTTTTCACCTTTCCCAGGACTAAACCTTCTCTTATAAACCTATCTTCACTAGTTTGGCCAGGAGGGATTAGACCTCCCTGCATGGTCACTGACAGGTGGTTATCTCATCAAAACAGCTCTCAATTAACACAAGAAAAAGGGGATCATGGGGGACCATCGGGTGCCGCTTAGGCATTGGTTGCTATATAGAGGGCGCAAGTAGCTACAAGTAGTGCAGTCCCACATTAAGTAAACGTACCTCAATAACGTTGACAAGGAGACACATCTCAGCGGTGGCAAACATATCCATCAACTGACGTAGACCTTTCTCCTAGAGAACATAAAACAAACAAAATCGGCTCAAATTTTTCAAGTTTTTCTATACAGAAATCAGAACTCTTATCTTAATCTAGTTTTGATGTTAAACACAATTATATGTAGTATTGTACTCATAAGCTGACATCCAGTTATTGTATTAAATTAATTTGATATTGTATAACAATTTGATAGTTGCAACCACATACATGTAGTTATTAATTGAATAATATACCACTCAGTTGAATTATTTCTATCATTGATTTGTATATTTGTATTTGTAATCCAACAAATTGGTAGCAATAAATAATGAATAAATACCCCCAAAAAAGCATAATCTTGGATTTGAAGGCCATATGGACATAAGAGTACAGTTAAACGTGTCTATAGCGACTGCCCAAGGGAAACACAAAAAGTGGTCTTTGTGGACAGGTTCCTTTAGTTCATGTTTCAATGAAATACCATCTTCAAGGGAAATAAACAAATGTGGTCTTTGTAGACAGGTGGTCACAAAAGCAGGTCAATAATACCTTTTCATATCCTCAGTCATGCTTATTTTATTCCACGGTGGAAGTTTAGAGGATTACACCATGGTTTCTTGACTTAGGGCCCCAAGATGCCAGTGATACATCAATCTTGTACACTCTTGATACTCACATAGCCATGCATGCTGCGATCGACGATCATTTCTTCAGGTATATGAGTTCCACCATACATCTCTATCACTTCTTCATTACTAACTGCCTGCAAGCCTCTGTGAAGAGATAATAATTACTGTTAAAATGTGTACATTGATTATCAAATATCACTGGAGAACAGCTAGTGCATCCATAAAGTGCCCCCTCCCCCTGCCCTCTAAAAGGGTAGGCTTTATTTGTAATGTAACCAAGTGTAATGCATTTAGGCCTTTGTAAAGTGCTTCGATACAAATTAATTTATTCACCTGTTACAAATCAATGTATCTCAATACAAAGAATGCAAATTGCATACCGTAAATCTCCGTGTATAAGACGCACCCGTGTATAAGACGCACCCCGACTTTTGAATTTTCCCCGACGGTAAAAAAAGTGCGTCTTATACACGGAGATTTACGGTACAGTATTTGTTAATGGCTTGCCCTACTTTACAACACATAATGTATGCAGTTTACATTCTGACTATTGAAATATAATTATTCTTAACAGGTGAATGAAATAATTTTTATAGAGGCACTTCACAGAGATGTATGCATTGAATTTGGTTACATTACTGAAATGGTCTATTACTGCTAGACAGCTGTAAGTTGTTAAATCTTTAAAATATACTGTAAATGGCCAAATCTAAGCTATTTTGTTCCATATACCTCCCACATATCAAATTTCAGATGCTGATGAGTGTACCAACCTGATAGTTCTATTAGAGCTTGAATCAGAGAAAACATAAAAATGAAAAGATAATTTTATGTTCACAAGTAACACTTGGTAATGCATGGGACATACCTTGGCCTGTGTAAATACTAATTTTCATATCAAATCTAGCAGCAGATATAAAATGTACAAATATTTATGATTCCAAAGAAACAAATGCCCCTTCCCAAATTATTTGATTTATTTTTTTGTATAACTAAAGCCAATTAAAAACAAAAATTGTAAAGTCAAGAAACTGAGGGTTCAGATAGAAAATGGATTGAGCTTAAATGGTTAAACTTTGGAAAATATCTTGGTTTTATTCTTTTCTCAAGGAATGCTTGTATGAAAACTATGAATCTAGGGATTACAAAAATATAAAGAGGAAAAAGATACACACCTTCTCACTGTACCGAGTTGTATGTGATGGAAAGCATCCACTTTTAATAGAACACCCTGTATATATTAGAGAATTAGAGAAAAACTAAATGAATTAATTGGTTAATTCTCTAAATTATTCTTGTTCTTTTTTCTCTGATAGCAAAATATCTGCCCCTTTTAAAAAAAAACCTCAGTTATGTTGAAAACACTGATCTTAAGACTGCTTTGTACTAGCATTTAAAATAGATGTGAATTTTAATTGAATGTGTCTTAAAATATGTACCTTTTAATTTTGATGGCTTGAAACTCTTAGTAGTAGATGTAGGTTTGATTTTGAAATGAAATCAGTCAGTCAGTATCATGGGATACAATGCTTTAAAAATCAAACTTCTCTGCATGACCTGAAACTTTCAGATTAAATTTGACAATTCTGTATCTTACATACATGAAGTCTTAAAATGATAAAGAGTGAAAGTGATAAAAATTACACAGTTGATATCTTAGGATCTGGAATTGTAAAATATTCTATGTTTACATGTATGTGATACAAATATACATGACCATATATTAAAGCCTATATTGACATCAAACTACTACATGTACCTTCATGTAGATACAAAAAATCATACGTCATACTGGCCAAGTTTTCAAGGTTGCTGGTTCCAAACAAGTTTGTGCTAAACAATGGTGTGGTGACCAAACTAATGCCAAACACTGAATTTGCTCTATCTCGTTGCTTGAATGATAGCAGTGAACCTCATGCGCAGGCTCTGTTGTTCAATACCAGTATCCTGGGCGACGAATGAATATGATGTTAGCACTTTAGTACTCTATCAAACCATTTCTGAACAAATGACTTATCAAAAAGCATGAACGTAGAGTAGACCTACCTTCTTAGTATCAAAATGAAGTCCTCTGATAGGATAGTCTGGGTTGTAGGGCATATCTTGGATACCAGGGGGAAACTGAAAAGAAAAGAACATTTCAGAAATGATAAATAACTATGCCACTTTATTATTAGATTTCATATTACATCCACTCTGCCAAACATAGCAATAACTTATTAAGCTTTAGTATCAACTTTTGAAAATCATGCAGGATGCAAAATGAGTGTATTCCCAATTTTATTTTATTTCTTTTGATATTATTAAGTATAACTAACTGGACATTAGCTTTTTCTGCATTCAAATATTGAATACAATTTCAAATATTTCCTTTCTGTAAATGTTTTTATACAGTACAATGATATTTTTCTGCATTATCTGCATTTGATATGAATTATTATTGTATCTTTAAACAACAACTTTGTGTTTTTTGGGTGGAGGTGGTGTACCCTCCATCAGTAAATTCAGATGATAAGGATTAGATGTGTGTCCTATGCAGCAAATTATCATCATTAATTAA
>BEXV01005618.1:3709-16009 GCA_003118195.1 Hemicentrotus pulcherrimus | reverse complement strand
CCCCCCTTTATAAAAAGCTGGATCCGCCCCTGCTGCATGCATGTTAGAGTGGGGTGTTGCGGATTTTTTTTTTGTCAGCCCCCCCAAACGTTTTTGCTCATTACGCCACTGGATGTTGTGTTATCAAAATGTTTTCCTTGTAGGAACATTTCTTTACACACATTTTCGAAGACGATTTCGCGTGTTGAAGACCGCGGAACGAGAACGCTTGAGCAGATGACTGAAATGTGTTCATATGCGCTGCAACACAACGTTATCATTTTCCAAAGAGATACTTCTACAAATTGTCAGTAATAATTGGGAATTTCCCATAATATCCAGCTAGGTAACACATAAAGGCCCGGTCACACAGGGAGGACGCATGGGGAACGTACGGCCAGCACATGGGAAATTTGCAATTTTGTCCAGTGCGTTGTCGTGCGCCCAACTTTTGATACCAAATGCATTGCGTGTTGCTAGCGTGCTGAGCGCAAACAGGGCGCATACAGTACGCATACATACCGTACCCAGAGCGCACATGATAACAACTTCAACGAATGCACAGCGCGTTGCTAGCGCGCTGGACGAATGGTCCACGCATGCACCGCGTTCTACGACCCACGGCCAGCGCATTGAAAATTGGAAAAGGCCGTGTGGCTAACTTTTGTCATAATTTTGGAAAAGCTAGCGAGCTGACACAAAATGCACAGCGTGTAGCTAGCGCGCTGTGCGCATACAGGGCGTGTGCCCCGCGTATGTCTGACGCACACAGCGAATGACGACGAATGCATAGCGCTGGTCCAGCGTTGGTCCAGCGCGCTCGACGAACGAATAACGAGTGATGACGCACGCCCAGCGAACGACAACGCACTGGCCAAAATTGGAAATTTTCCATGCGCCGGCCGTGCGTCCCGCATGCGTCCCCTCTGTGTGACCGGGCCTTTACAATTAAAGATACAGAAGTTCTACGTTTTTAAAATACTAACATTTTGGAAATGTAGGCACAACTACATTGTTTCATTCTTAATCCTATTGTGACTGAAGTGTTTGCTCAGTTATTTTATTGACTATATCGATACCCTCTTGGAGTAAGAGAGTACAAACTTATTTACAACATAGTTGCAATAAATCAATATTTTAACAATGACAAACATGTAATAATAATAACAATAATAAACATGTGATTATATGAACAATAATAAACATGTGATGATATGAACAATGATAAACATGTGATGATATGAACAAATAATCATATGTACAAATCAAGGCGAACTGGGCAATCTACCTACCGCTTCGAGTATGCCCAACAACATTGCTTAATTGCGAGCTATCATTTACAGTACGACCATCTATCCTATGGTTTTTGACAAATTTGGCTAATTTCTTTGGCTGACATAAAATCAGTTGGCAAAATATATTTCAAACCCATCTGTACTAGTAGACATGAGGGATTACACCACACTGCAAGGTCACTGGCAGATGATTATCTCATCAAATCAGCCCTAACTTAACATAAGAAACAAGGATCAGGGGGCCCAATGGTCACCGATTAGGCATTGTTTGCTATATACAGGCCACAGGTAGCTGTAAGTAGTGCAGTGGGGCTTTAAGATGTGAATAAATAGTCAGGCTAATATAAATCTTATAGACGGATATCAATGGGCTTAAATGGTGGATTCGAAAAAAAGTGATAAAGAAAGATAAATTTAGGTGCTTTTCATGGTTCGCGTATTTTTACTATTATAATTCGTAGACAAGATTGACAGTCATTAGTTCAAGATACAAGTTAGATTTCAGGTCGTAATGCAGAGCTTCTCTAAAAAACAAAACAAAAAGGCAACCACAGGTTATTGGTAAATAACTCGACTCAACATTTCTTTCTATCAATGTTCACATCATCTTAAAATCCGTCCTGCAATTGTTCATATTATAGCAGAAAGGTATTCAATAAATCGCGTCTGACAGATTTTAGATGGTTTAAAGTATTACTGTTAAAAAGTCATTCGTCCAAATATGTGAATGGCTTCTACGTTTGCTTCAATATGATTTTGAAAGATTAGATATCATGTGGAATTTATAATATTTTGTTTAGATATTGATAATTCGTCATCTACAAGTTTGTCTTCTCATTACTTTTTTAGGATCCTGATCATGATTAAAGGATCCCAGAATCACAATTTGTCATCGGTAAAGCACATTACTATTGTTTACGTACATCCTGTAATTTAGAACCGGATATAGATTAAAAACAAACAATAAACAATCAATAAACTTACTCAAACACAAGAATAGTGCAATAAATCTTGTTTTTCGCAATCGCCTTCCGATCCTTCGCCCCATCCGAGTTTCGCCAGTCTACCTGACTGCCAAAGCCAACTTTCCCCTCTGTCAGAGAAAAAGACAAATAAATGAAATGAAATTTAAAATAAGGCAACGACTTCATCAACAGTTCGCAAATATATTGTGTGCGTACAGACATTTAGTTTTCCTACACTAAGTGTGAATTTCACAATATTTGCTCCAATTATAATGGCTAGGTCACATTTTCCATATATACGGCCAATGGCAATTATGGGACCGCCGCAGCATTTGCACAGCCACAAACGGTAGCGGTCACATGTGTTAGGGTAGCCGCACGGCGTTAGGGCGTCCCTGCAGCGGCCATAGCTTTTTGACGAATACTCAGGCAGAAACAAGGTAGACGACCGTGCGGCCAAAATGATACTAACGCTTCAACGCGAGAGTAAATAAAACGCAATAATAGCGTACGTCCGACGTACAGTCGCCGTGGAGCCGCTCTACGGCATGGCTACGGCCAAACTAAAAATGAAAACAGTTATGATTCCCCGTTATAATCCCACGTCGACAGTTACGACCTGTAAAGATAGGGATACGCCCTAGGGTGACCCTTAGGTCACCGCATATTTTCTGCGGCCGCCTCAAGTATCTCTTGATTTCGGGAGCGTACGGTCGCCGTATCCTAGCCGTAGAGCAAATGTTATGCCTGGATTACATTTGCACTGGGCGCCGTACGATACAGTAGTCTACATTTTTTCGGGCGATTTGGGGGCATCGTAGGAGGCTACTGCTTACGTTGTTTGTGTTTTCATTATCTACGAGCATCGTGCCATTTCTTGCATTGGCTCTCGGGGGCAGGTCGAGGCAAATCCGTACAGAGGCTGATTGGAGAGAAAATCCTGCAATTTTAATGCAGTAGCCGTGCAGTCTCCTCAGCCTCCGCACGAAAATTGTACGGAGCCCTTGAAGCTTCCGTGTAAAGGCTGCGCGGAGAAGGCGCGGTGACCGTGCAGCCACTGTGCCGTTTTAAAGTGTGTTTTGCCTCCATGTTTACCGAGCGTTTGCTGCACGATCAGCGCGAGTTCTGCGCGCGATGCCGGTGCGGGGATTGTGCGATGACACCCACGAAAATGTCTAAGGACTATAGGTTTACGATTTTTCAAATTTGTATTCGCACAGCTACCTCCCGTCACCGAACGGAGGCCACACAGAAAAGGGGATACGGGCAGGATACGGACTCCGTAAACTACTCGCAGGCTAAATGTAACCAAGGCGTGACATAGCCATAAATTATGAATATTATAAGACGTAGTGATTTAAAACATAACAGAGCGTGAATATATCGCAATGGAAAGCATGAATGAATATTAACAACAATCTATTCGAATCCTCGACTTTTCACAGCAACTTCTGAAGTTAACTTTAATTCTAGCTACGTAAGTGTCTTGAGAATCGAGATATTATGTATTATTTTTTATTTTTTTTTCTGTGTGTACAGGCAAACTTGCAATATGATATATATATATATATATATATATATATTTTAGAAGAAATTCGACACGAAATGAAACGTTAAGTGTTCTCCATTGTTGACATTAAATTTACATCCATGTGTGATCCAACTTACCCAACTGACTGATGATTACTTCTCCAGCGTCCATGTTCTCCAGATCTTCCGCTCCGACACCTCTGTTGTCGATGAAAATAAGATGAGGCGTTATTTGAACGTCAAGCCGCCTCACTGTGTTTCCACCATAGAATAGGTCAGTCGAAGTTTGTTCTCTCGATAGCTCGTCCAGCATCCCTTTATATGCGAACTTCAATGAATTGATCAAGGAAGATTTTCCAATTCCCGTGGTACCGAACAGACCTATATTGTACTTGTCGGGAAAAGTGATGCCATCTGGTGGATAGTCAAAGGAGTCGCCTGGTTTCAGAGAGATGAGTTCTTCGCGCATGTCTTTTAACCGCACCTCTTCCTCTCTCTTTTCTTCAGTTCCCACTTTTAATAATTTCAGCTCACTAGTTCGACGATCCAATTCGTTTTGCAACTCTTCCTGTAGCCGCATATTTGCCTCCTTTTCCTTTGCGAGGAATTTTTCAAATTCTTCTTCCTTTTCACGATTTTTTCTCTCCAATTTTTCTAATTCTTCTTCCTTTTCACGATTTTTTTCCTCCAATGTTTCTACATTCAACTTTGCCGTCATCAAATCATCCTTTTTACTCAGATTGTTACCCATCGCGAATACTGGAGAACACAAATTATTCAGGCAGCTGGTAATCAGAAGATTGAATGAGTATTCGACGAGTCTAGGCCAATATTTGTAGTTATTCTACTCCGTTGCTCTCGATTCCCATTGGCTAAGTATGTTTACTGAGGCGCGAGGTTATAAACGTTTCCTGCCACCAATCTTTCATTTCTTCTCATAGTAGCAAGAGAAGTACATCGTCAAAACCTCGAATAGCGGTTCTCTCAGCTTCAATCCAAACAGGCATGATAATGGCTTCCGGAAAGAGCGTTATCAATTTAGGAGTTTTGTGTCTTGTACCAGATGAAACCATTGACGATTATTTAATCCCTTCTTTAAAAACCTGTAAGTCAAATTCAGAATTCATCCGACTAATACCAGCAGACCTCCGTTCATACAACCCACCGAGTCATTTAGATGCGGTGATTCTTTTACACCCGTACACCGAAGGCAGGCTCTCTCTTGCAGATGTCACTGATGCTAGATATTCGAGTCTGCTGCCAACCCTCAAAGCACAATTTGGTGAGTTTTGTTTTCTCCATCATGTACTCAAGGCTGTACTCATACCCAGGCGCGGATCCAGGTTTTCATAGGGGGAGGGGCAAATTTGAATTCAATTAGAAATTCNGGGGGGGGGGGGGTAGTGAGCACACAATTTGTTTTGCTTGGCCCTTGAAATTTTAACAAATCGCACCCCCCCCCCTGGATCCGCCACTGCTCATACTCTTAAAGGCATCGTTTAACATGTAAGATGCATGGCCCTACGCGTATCAGTGTCTGTGATAAGGTGTAACATTGAAGCCCTAAACAAAAGAAGCGCTTTAAAATTATCATGAAGTTCTTCAATAAAAGTACTAATATTTGAGTGACAGGTTTAACAATACTCATTTTCCCCAATAGACTGTAGTGGTATAAAAACCATGAGGAAAACGCAAAATTGGATTTCGATTTCCAATCATAAATATCCTGATAATCAGACAGGCGATTGGCTCGTAAAGTCATGGTATAACTGACTGACCGAAATGTTTATTAATATAATCGCAGCATGAGCAAATTCCAGGATTTTGTTTCAAAATCTGAGGCAATGTTACCAAGTCATTTTAAGTCTATCTATTAAAAAAGCGTACCCAACTCTATTTTATGATGAACACTTGGTATTTTTCTTCTGTCCAACAATGGCCTATCAATAATAGTTCTGCCATGGGTGACTGAGCACCAGGGCCTTAAGAAAAATGTTTTCTAAATTGCCTTGTACTAAGTTTGGGCTGATGGAAAGAATATGGGTCCAGCCATATGCATGCTGACAATGACAATTGTTTATTGTTTCTCTATTGGCCCCTCCTGGGGCATGGACAGTTGAATAGTATATATATAATGTTCAACAACGATATTCATATGGAGAATTTTGTTTTAACACACAAAGAAAATCTTTAAAAACAAGAACATCTTTGGCAGCGAACAACAACAAATGAAGGCAAGCTTTAGGATATACTTAAAAAAAGAATGCGATACTCTACATCCCCCTTGGCAGTATGAACACTAATGTATACATGTATGTACACTATGTTAATAAAAACGACAACAACCCATCAACACGGACAAAACGAATTATCCAAAATAAGACATAATGATATTGGACATTTTGGAAAGGTTCTTTAACTGCTCAACAGAATTTGCATTGAATAACTGATGAAATTTGATAACGTTAGGTCTACTGCTTACGAAAGTCATTAAAAGCTGAACACATCAGAACATAATGAAATTCATCACCATGTACCTTATTATTACGTAAGGAACATAACTCAAGAGGTTAATCAGATAAATAATGACATTTCGTAACCGGCAGCTTATTATTACCACAATGAAACTTATCCTATCACCTTTGTCAAATTTCAATAAATAGCTCTCGAAACCACCTTAACTGTTTAAAAAGTCTATAATTAAAGCATAAATGATTTCTATAAACTTAATTTTTCCAATTATGCGAATCAATATCGTTTAATCTAAGTTCCAAAGCTGACTTACCCCAACCAAAGTTCAAGGGGGTATACTCAACCCACAACTTTGACATTCCACTCTTGTCTAGGATACTTTTAAATTTCACAATCCACCTAGATTTAAAATCACAATTTGTGTATGTTGCTTACGTAACAGACTATGAATAATGTATGACAGCTTAGATTTCTTACCCTGACTAACCCTCGCCCCAAAATTGATCATACGTTTCTCCACTTTACTACCTGACAACTACCTGATCAAAAGTTCAGATTGAACATCAAGAGGTAAGTACAACTTCTTTGCCTTGCAAGTTAAATTGAACATGGCAATTCTGGCTAGTGATTAACCAGTTTGTTTATAGCTATATTGAAAGAACCATTATAATTGAAAGTGGTTCAAAGATACGTATAATCATCAAGAACATCAATTGTACTAGCACCAAAATAAAAATCAGGGTATTTACGAACTTTCCCTAGAGAGAAAACAAAATCATTATTTTAGTTTTACTCGTATTAACAGACAATTTCCAGAGCTCACAATATTGGTGTACGGCTAATAAGGCAGCTTGCAGCTCATCAGCCGACTCAGCCATAACTATTGTGTCGTCAACATAAAGTAACACATAAAGTCTTAGAAAAAGTTCAATATCGTCATTAATGATATTTTTTCTTGGAAGCACACATATCAAGACCCCTATAACTCCTGCACACAAAATATTCAAAGTCATTTAAATACATAGCAAACAATAGGGGCGATACATTTTCTCCTCGCCTAACTCCTATATTACACGCAAAAGAATTAGATAAATGCTTAAAACAGGACTTGGCATTTGTATACATGTTTAATGAAACAGATGAAATTACCATTGATGCCATTCACAATTAGTTTAGACCAAAGGCAAGACCTGTCAGTTAGGTCATATGCTTGTTTGTAATCTACAACAGCGCAATAAATTCTCTTACGACGATGCAAGTATAAAAAGTAAGTAAAAATTATGATCCATCGTGCTATAATTTCCTCTAAATCCAGCTTTGACCTTACCAATTGTTCATACGCAATCCAAATATCCAGTGAGCCTTGCATTTATACAGGCAGTAAATAATTTTCCTACACAACTTAGCAAACTTTGCAAAAAGTGAAGTGAGACAGCGAAAATGTGAAAAAACGGCATATAGTTACATATTTTGAAAAGTAGTTGCTCGTTTCAAACAATTTCTTCGCTGTTGTATGTTGATCTAAACGTGCAAAATAGTTGACCGAGGAAGATTTTCCTCGGCTGTTCATTTTTTTTTTTTAACGGCCGTCAAAATTAGTTTTTCTATTGTGTACCCTGATTGTAAAACAACCCATATAGTTTATATATATATATATTTTTATTATGAGCTTCTAAATCTGGGTTCACATTTTTGGACGTGCACTGAACAACCCTTCGCAGTCCGAAAAAAAAATGAACAATCGATTGAAGTTTTAGCTTCAAATACTAAATAGTAGATTGAACCAATTAAAGCGGCCGAAAAATATATGGGTGTATATCTGTATGGTCTCTTCAACAACAAACACAGCATTATAAACAACACAAAGGGTTGCATATCTAAACTTATTGTGTGGGTCTTGGTGTTTAAGATAGTAGTTAACGCTTAAACTTGCATTTAATATGGGTTTATTTCAGGGTACCAACAATATTCGCCAAAATGCGTTTAACAAATATAAATAAAGAAATAAACCATAACGTTTCCTATGAAATGTTCAACTAAGTAGATCTATCCCGTATCAGTTATTGTAATGGACTTCTCTCAACCATTCCCTCCAATAAATTAGATCGTGTGCAAGAGCTACACAATTGGGCAGCCCGATGGATATTTCAGGTCTATGGGTACCATCCATCTCGGCCACTCCTGAGATCATTAAACTGGCTTCCATTAAAACAAATAATATTTTAAAAATTACTCTTGTTTGTCTACACAATACTCAATAACCATCCTCCACTAGTGTTACCAGGGCAATGAGGTAAGCCAGTGACATATTCGCTTTCACATTATTTAGCTGGTGATAGGATATTAACTGTATTTGCTTCAAAATAATGGAATGATCTGCCACAGAATTAAACAGTCTTCATCAGTTATTACCACTAGAAAGTTCTTGAAAATGCATCTTCTCTGCAGTTTGTAGTTGTAAACCCATTGGGCCTTAAATCGCAGTGTAATTATGTAATACTACTACTAACACTAACACTACTACTACTACTGCTACTACTACTAAATATATATATTTTACATTTCGGAATCTTTTGCCTAGGTCTAACTGTTTGAGAACCGGTGGAACCGGTGATTATGCAAATTAGTAAGATGTTTTACACCACGTCACGATTTATTTTACCCATGTTAATTTTATGACAATTTGTAACGACGGGTTTTTCCCAAACATTTCTATTTATTTTGATACTGCTACGATGCATTGTTTCTCTATCATATTAATATGCTAAGATTTGATTTATATTCACTCCAGTCTTTGGATCCTGATCAGCGAACCAGTATTTTGCTCTTTGTTATTTTACTATTTCTTTAACTAGGCTAATCTCATGGCACACTAAAAGACCCGTTTGCAAAAACTTGTTCATTTTGGATACGCAATGATGTTTGATCCTGATTTGACAATCGGTCAAAAAACATTAATTCAGTTGGTTTTTATTTCTTCAGCCATAATTAATTAATTTATAATCATACCATCATAAAAATGGTCAAGAATAATGACTGTAATTATTATTATCATACAAATATCTATTGTGTCCTATTAGCCATGGTTCCATGATTCTTAAAAGCACATTTGTGCAAACGCCCATCCAAATTTACGAACCCGGAAATGGCTATGAGCGAAACGCTTTGTATGATACATGCATGCGACGTGGCTAGCACCAAAGTAATAATTCCTTACGCAAATACATATATTTATGTCCGATTAAATCCCGACCGGAACACTTCTCAACATTCCGCGAAAAAAAAAAGTTTTTTTCTTCAGCAAAATCTCGCTAATTGTTGACAAATTGTTACCATATCATGTTGTATTTTCCATAGAAATGCTCTCATTCAATTGACCAAAGTAAGGTCATACTTTAGTTTAACCAGTT
This sequence comes from Hemicentrotus pulcherrimus, assembly GCA_003118195.1. Lineage (NCBI taxonomy): Eukaryota > Metazoa > Echinodermata > Echinoidea > Camarodonta > Strongylocentrotidae > Hemicentrotus > Hemicentrotus pulcherrimus. The sequence continues at coordinate 6,358 of BEXV01005618.1, read as the reverse complement.
TTCTAAGTTAAAGACCCAGGTATATTCCCATAATTGGGTCGTATCGAGACGGGGCATAAAGGTAATTCAAATCCACTTACACACATAGCTTTTCAATATATTTCGCAACACTGGAGTTACGGAGATCGATCTCATGTCATTTTCAATGAATACGCGTGGGTTGGATTTGGGTATAGGGACAATATCTACTGATTTCCGTTTTGTCGGTACATAATCTTTTGTGAAAGAAGCGAAAAGCATTGACGTTTTAGCAAACATAATCTGCGGGGTTACGTTAGAATTCCTTTCGAATCCAGAAAGGCCTAGTCTATGTGTCTTCCTCGCGTCAATATATCTCAGCTTTTTTTTTCAAGTTATAGGAAGGTATGATGAATTCGTCAGGTAAGATATTCTTCCCGATGTGTGATGACATACCGCAACGAACTTGTAACAGTTAACGATTTTAAGCAGAAACACAAAGGGTGTTAATCATATCTGCATGGAGTTTCGGTTCAAGTGCATATCAGGTATTTCATTGAAATCATACTCCCATATCAATATTTCAATCATAAAGTTATTGCTTATCAAAANAAAAAAAAAAATCTCGATCCACAACAAACGCAAATTGCGCACACCCTAGGTTATTCAACTGCAAAATCGAGCTATACGATGGACTCCAAATTAACAGCGCACCCAGCGATAAGCCGCAACAGGCAAACACAAGCCGCCGATCGAAATGAGCAAAGTGAACGGTGTAAATGTATTCAATGAAAATTATGATTCTGATATCAGAGTACATTTTTTGAATGAAATAACAATTTAACAATCATTTGATTTTTATTTAATATTTGGCCAGATTTTGAATAAATATATATACAAACGGCAAATTATTAGCCAATATGTTACCGATATAACCATTATGTTGCTGATGGGCATCCGGGCATATTTTTGATAAAATAGGCCCTTCCAATAGCGCTCGCTGGTAATAACGATTGGAAGAATTATCCCTGGCCTAAAGTAACCATAACCGTTTTTGTTGTTGAAAGAAAGCAGTTTTTAAAAATTCGAGGGTAGGGTACATTGCGACTGACATTCCTAGAATCAGCGCCACATTTTAGCCCGGATAAACTATTCAAACTTTCCCCCACCAACGATTCTAATTAAAATCCCCTAGTGTATATCGCAAGACCACAGCTGATACTTTTGGTCGACTCTTTCCCATAATGCATCTCGTAAAACCGACTAAACACGCGTGTCGCTAGATGGCGCTGTTGTTTACATCGTAATCATCGTTTCAGGATACATTAATTTTACACCTTGTTAATATCGGGAGAAGTAAAATCGAGTTAATATGGAAGGACGAAGAAGAACAAGAAATGGAATATCAAGAGAGAAAAAAAAAAGAAAAAAAGCGGAGGGTTGATAAGTGGAAAGAGAAATCAAAGGATAAAAAGGGGACAAATAATACTGAAGCAAATATCAAGACAAAATACACCAGCCGCTATGTACCAATATTTGTTTATGCTTTTTTATTTTCTTTTTTTTCCCCGGTATCTATTTATTGTGCATCAGTCATTTTTAAAATCAGGTAAGAATTTTTGTTTGAATTCGGCATATAAAAGGCATATCGACTGCTTAAATACCCGACTGTTTCTATATACATACTTGCTCTCTGGAAATTTGCCTCCGCTTTTATCACCCCTCGACACGCCACCCACCCAGGCCCACCTCTGTAACTCCTCGCTAAACCGTAAAATAACGCCTAAGTAACTGAAACAAGGTTCACTCCAGCGGATAAGTTATATACCCAGACAGGGGCGGATCCAGCCGGCGTCGAGTGGGGGGGAGGGTCCATTTGTGAGAAAATATTGAGAGACGCATCAGCGCCGCGTTCCGCGCTTGCGCGGACAGGGGGAGTCTAAGGGGGGATGTGTCCCCCTGAGCGATTAGTGCGATTTGGTGTATACTTTTTGCAAGGATATCATTTCAAATCTGTGACTTTTTCCAGCATAAATTTATGATAGGAAAAGACTGTAAACACAAGAAGTGGGACTATGTGTGCAGTCCGCATTGATATAGTACCCCGTTGTAACGAAAAGTCTTTTGGACACTGGTATTCATGGCACCGGTACCTCTAGGTGTTAGTGTTTGATATTGGTATATGTATAACTAAACACAGCAATGATTCCCTCATTAAGATCAAGAGTCCATAAGGTATTTCATTTTTCTTTTTATTTTATTTCTAAACAAGATCTTCAATTGCAACAATTGCAACAATTGCAACAATTGACAACCACAATTGACATGGTACAGATTCCTAATACCTCGGGTATCACTTGATTGTCAAAATCAGTCAGTACAAGACTAGTACAGAAGTTGTGATGGGCAGACAGCAATAACTTGATTCCGGGATGCAGCTTTAAACACCTCACATCAGGCCCCGGGGAACTTGTCAAAGTAGGGGGGCTAAAGTATTTTTGAACAGGTAGAGCGAAAATTGTGTAAATTGGCGTGGGGTGCAGGGAGCGGCGCCCCTGGAAGCTTGGGGGTTTGAGCAGGCCAGGGGCAAATAAGGTCATTCAAAGGGTGTAGGGTGCATCAACAATAAAGGGCACTTTCCGGGAGAATGGGGCACCTGCTAAGGGAAACCTCAAACCGAAAATATACAGG
>BEXV01005611.1:5756-15820 GCA_003118195.1 Hemicentrotus pulcherrimus | reverse complement strand
CCAGGGGTGTTCATACAGGTTGAGATATCAGACGGGCATAGGTCCACATCAGACGCACATTCATCGAAATCTGATCATTACAAAGAAAGCTTTCTTAAATAACGGATTTGAAGTCGATTGTGAATAAAACAAATTGCATAAATATTGAAGGCAGATCCCATATTAACAAATCCTCGTCATAGAACTGGGTAAAATGAGAAAATATTACTTGTTAAAATCATGAGTATTATAAGGAGAAACAGTTAGAACATTTGTTATGGTCTATCACATTTTGTTAGTCTCTCTCTCCACCTCTGTTTCTCCCCTCCAATTGTTGGCTATCTCCACTGTCTCTCTCTCTCTCTCCCTCTCTCTCGTTCTCTCTCTCTCTCTCTCTCTCTCCGCCTTCCTCACTCTCCTTCATTTAAATGGTCATCTATAAAAATTATAATTAGTAAAAATACTATTTACATTGTTTTTTCCACACCCGGGTTTCGGACGGCTGGTAAAACATGACGCACTTCTGTCATCGATCGGGGATTTTTTTTTCCACCTCCACCTTCATTCATAAAATAAAATAAACCTTGACCTTATTTGGTTCCCCTTGAAATCCTCCTACAGCCAGCCTAACATACCTGAACACGTTCCGTTTTCAATTTGAAAACCAGGTTCGCATGTGCAGTTGGCAGATGCAGTGGAATTCCTCAGGGCCTCATCACATTTACTTATCTCTGTGAAAAGATGAAACGAAATTTCGAGACTAAAGGGCAAGTCCACTCCAAAAATAACTTACTCATAATAAAAGCAGACAAATCTTACAAACCAATCAAAAACAGTTTGAGCAAAATCGGATAACTAATAAAAAAGGAATTAATTTTTAGTGAAACGAAAAACTTTAAAAATCACAAGACAAATTGGCAACTCACTCATGGTCTGTGATGTCATTGCCTCACTATCCACTAATTGTTTTCTTTATATTGATAATATAAATTTCAATTCCACAGAAAAATTGTATTTCCTTACACCAGCATCCAAGTTATATTGTTAGTGACATGTTGGTGTGTGGATGCACTAATAGAGTTTTTTCCAGTTAATACATAACAAATGTGTAAAAAATAATCATTATTAATATACAGTATTCCGAATAACGAATCAAGTCCATAACATATTTTTTGAAATGTCATGCACGCACATCATATTATCATAATACCAGGGCAAAGGCATGGGAAATCAAGTTTTTGGTGATAATGAGGGAAACTTAAGTGATACAAATATATAAAGCAAGTGATAAATAGTGAAGCAATGACGTCACAAACTGATAGCCAAAATCCACAACTTGTGCAGTGATTTTCTAAGTTCCATAGTTTTTCATACTTAAACAAAAAATACAAATTCCTTATTAGTTATCCGATTTCACTTTAAACAATTTTTGCTCTGTTTCTCTTGTGTTTCTGCATCAATTTATATATATTTAAAAAAAAAACTTTTGTAGTGTACTTGGCCTTAAAGAATATACAAATTTCAGACCCTAATAAAGTTCGGAATTTCTGCCTGAAATATAACTACAGTAAATGGAAATAAGCTAATAATGTCACCTTTCATTGGTTATCCTGTCAAGAAATAATTATATTTCTCTCTCTCTCTCTTGTATATTCCCAACATTAAACACATTCGTACTTATACGAATAAAGTGAATCAATCATTTAATCAGTCGATCAATCGAGAGATATCTTTATGAATTATTCAATCAATTATCATCCATAATCTTGTCCAGAATAGTTATATTCAAATTGTGGTTCAGCAATCTATTTTGACTATTGATATGTAATAATAAATCTACTACAGGATAAATTCAGATTGAACGATATCCATGTTTTCTTGCCGTATGATGCCCATATCAGAGCTGAAGATTAGCTTTAAAGTGACTCGGTATGGTTGTTGAAGCTTGATGAAAAAACTGTGTAATTTTTGTTTTGAAATGTTACTTATTATATTCCTTTTACAGCACTAACCCTCTAAACATGAAAGAAAATCCTTTAAAAATTCTCAAACCATATAGATATTTATGGTTTTCTTTGAAGGTGTTATTGAACTTGTGCGCCACCTTCTAACAATAAATTCTCCCGACCATTTTTGAACTTTCCCATCCCTTTTTTTAATGAAAATAAGACATAAAACAGGCTTTTAGAAATCTGTCAACACTTAAATGTCTGGAATAGTATATAAAGCAAATCCATTGCTTTGTAACGATTTACATTCACCTTAAAAGTAATTAAATTGTAATAATATAGTTGGGAGAATTAGGGAATCGATCAGATCAGTTTTTCCCTATTGTTATCGTTAATAATAATCTGTTTTTATTGAAACTTTAAGATTATTTTATTGTCCATTTAGCATTACTTAAGCACAATTTCCTCTCATGTGAACAATGTAAGCAACTTCCTTATAATAATAAATAATCCCAGAATAATAGGTAAATATTATACCCACGCACACACACCCACACACACGCACACACACACATCGAGACCTACACACACCATGTGTAACATCAACCTTGTTGCTTTTAGTATTAACTTTACAGATAATTTCTTTTTTTTTTTACTTACCATCACAGGAACGTTGATCGAGAGCAAGAAGAAAACCGGGGTTACACGAACACGTGTAAGAACCTAGATTGTTTTCACAATTCTGTTGACAGTCATTCGTTTCGTTATCAGCACATTCATTGAAATCTGTATGAAACAGCAGGGTAAAAGATGAGACGATCCAGACTTAAAGACATTTTTTTTTGAAAATGCCTGGTAGCTCATTTGAGTCATCTGTATGGTACAATTTCATGTGCATTTAACAGGAGAGGAGGAGGGGGAATAATTTAGAACTTTCGCTGCTGCACTTGCGAAAAAGATTTTTTGATTGTAAAGAGTATGACTGAATCTTTTTCAAATTTGCTTAAACTTATTTACTATTAAAATGTCTTGACCCAGGTTTTTTCTCCAAATACATTCTTCTTCGGTTCAGTGGATTCCAAGAAACTAGTATCTTGTGTCGAGTATTCTACTCACTAGTCAGCTTAACCTTCATTATAAGAATATTTTTATTTGTAATTCTCCGCACATAAGTAATGTTGAAAGCTAAAATTTAAGAAAAAGTAAACCCAAAACCAAGCATTCACAGCAAGCAAAGAAAAGGTGAGACACAGAATAATGTTTGATAGGCCTCTTTAAATCAAGCTCACCAAAGCAAGTGGTACCATTGCCTGAGAGCTCGGGTGGACAAGGGCCGCATGTGTACTCTTCATCGGAAGACGGAGGCTCATCGAAGCAGATAACCCCATCGAAGCAGGGCGTACCCTCGCAAGAATCATAGTCTTCGTCACAGTGATCACCTGACCAACCACCAGAGCAGTTGCACGTGACCACCTGTAATTACGTTGTACACATGTAAATACATTGTTACGATTAAATGTGTGCATATTCATGATATGTAAATGATGTGGAGCTGGAGTTAGATTCGGTGAAGGGGAATTTATCAGCCAAGCATGGTTTAAATGTAGTCCAGAATTTTTTAGTCTTACTAATTTTTTTATCCTTCAATCATCGTTGTCCTCCTTCTTTACCTTACACGCATCCCACACAAATTGCACGACCCGCGAAAATTCACCCGTCAAAAAAAAATAAAAGCAAGGACCGTCTCCGTTTCAGCGTTAAGGGTGTTTTATTATTTCAGATGATTGGGCGCGCGACACGGAAACTGTCCAGACAGTCAATTTTTATATCAAAGTACTTTCTTTCTCGTTTTCTTTTTAATAATAACCTGAGTTTGTGTCTGATTGGTCGATGTGCGTGATTCGTAAGATCACTTGAACCCCTCACGCAATAATAACGTGTAGATTNAATTTAAAATATATAATGATGATATATTTCTTTTCAATAATAATCAGAGCATTTGTCCTAAAACTATGGCTAAACCAATCTAGAAGATCCCGAAGCGGATCCTAATAAAATGATTGGTTGAGAGCGTATCCTTGACCAGGTATTTATTTTTTGCCTAATATGTAATTTATTATTGGCCGTTCCTTAGTGAATAATAATTAACGGTCATTAGTAAAATCATGTTATAAAGCATCATTTTATAAATCAAACAAAAAAACATCATCCAATGAAACAAATAATACACATCATTTTGTTGGGGCCTTAGTAAAATTACCCATACTCGATACCTTTGGAACACACTAGGCTATCACCTCGGGCGTGTTAGACTGTTTCAAAGGTACCTTGCGTGGGATCTGCTGTGTGTTATTTCAATATACTCACCGCGAATCCGTTTGCATTTAGATCCTGCCCCTCGGCTTGGTTTTCGAAGTCACACACGCCGTCGTTCTCGCATCGGCAGATCATGACCTTGTATGACAGCGATGTCTCTGCTCCTCGGTCGTCCTTCACAATGATCTCGATGGATGATACATTCAGGTCAGGTGGCGTCCAGGTCAAGATACCATCTTTATGAGAGAGAAAGAGCGAGGGAGAGAGAGAGAGAGAGAGAGAGAAAGGGAGATAGAGAAGGGTAGAAAGGGATAACAAGTGTATAGGGACAGCAGAGAGAGACAGTGGGTGCGAGATGAGTGAAAAGGGGAGAGTGAATGCGCGCGAGAGAGAGAGAGTAGAGAAGAGAGGAGGGAGACAGAGACAGACAGAAAGAGATTAAGAACAAGAATTCAGAATAGAAGGAATGAGAGAGATAAGGAGACAGAAGAAGGAAAGAGGGAGGGAGTAAAGATTAGTATAAGGCGCGCTGATCAACAGATCAATTCGCAATTTCAACATTCTAATCGATCATTTGACAAATATCATGCTCATCTATCATCTTAAAGCGTATAATTTGTATATAAACAAGATCATAAGTAATTCTCTTCTTCATACCGGAGCTGATATTAGCGCCATCTGGAGCTGTATCGTTGAATGAAAAGATGACCTTATCATCTTCGTTAGGGTCGTCTGCAGAAATCTCCAAGGTAACGGTCACGCCCACTTCCATGAGGAGAACCTCCCCTTCTTGTAAAGCATCTGTCGCGTTAGTCTCTACCACATCGGTTACGTTCGGAGGAAAATTATCTATACATTTTATGTTAGAAAAGTAAAACAAAACAAAAAACGTAATATTTACAAACTTTATATTTATCTCATTTCCAAAGGAATATCAAGTAGTATTTCACAGAGCTTTATTGTAAAGTTGGAAAACGAATTCACACTCGTAAGGACATGCTGGCGACAATTCAATACATAATCAATGCCATTTATAAATTATAAAACAATTACACATAGATAATGGTACTGCATATTGTTTTCAACTATTAACTGAACCCTGTCATCGGCGATTCGGCATGTTCGGAGGGATAAATGCGGCCATATTTAAATCATTTTATAGGTCGTGATTTAAATACAACAATTCAAATGTTACATTATGTTTGACTGGGCAAATAATGTAATATTTCATTTTGTATATTTTACTATGTATAATATTTGTAGCTGATTTTGGAAATTAAAACAACAACAACTGGTTTATTGTAAAAACTGGTTTTACGTGAACGAAAAAATGCGTTGAAATCGTATTCGTACGGGATCGTACGTCTTTTAGACAATTATGTAAATAAGGATAACCCAGGTATTAAATACACTTACTTGGTTTATGTATCTATGAGATAGTTGCTCATTTGTTTGTTTATTTTACCTGTTACCATGCTTGTAGAGTAGGCAATCAAGGGACCGACGGCTTTAAGTCCTCTCTGAGGGTATGAGGATTAATGCCTTAACCAAAGGGTACTAGCGCAATAACTTGGTTTCGGACCGGGGACCTCCCGGTTACAAAACCACTGCTCAACCACTGAGCCGTTGCGGCAATTGCATGCATCCTAATAGGATTGATTCGTAACAGCTTCTGATCCCCCAAAAGTATAAAACGGCGCAGTCTATTGCCCCATCTCACCAAGGTTTTGAAGGTCATTGTCGAGTTGGTCCCCCGTGGTCTTAGTTTGTTCACCCATCTCTGGACTCACGGCGAGGTAGTCGAACAGGCACGCCTCGTCCTCCCCGCAAGCCTCTCGGGCTGCCTGGGTTCGATCATGGTCGAGAGCGAGCAGCTCGTCTAAGAACATTGGTTTGTAGTCGCTAGGATTGTAGTAACTCCAATTCCCTTCGCCGTATTCAAACAGCGATTCATCTTCACTGACCATCCCTGAGAAGCAACAATATCAATGTTAACAGATATTTCAGGAAAAGTTTGTGAAGATCAAGTATTACATGTTGCTACATGACTGGAGAATCATCATCATCATCATCACCATCACAATCATCATCGTCATCATCATCACCATCACAATCATCATCGTCATCATCATTACCATTATCATCGTCATCGTCATCATCATCATTATCACCATAATCATCATCCCAGTGGTCCCCTCCTTACTGCTTGTGAATCTCTTTACTTTTGATTCCCTGGTAATATGAATTTATTATTGTTATAGAGAGATGTATACATGACACCCTTGACATTGGAACAAGTCTGCATGTGTTACAATTCAACTCTGTTGGCATATAGGGAGACAGAATCATTGATTTTAAAAAACAGACTGTACTCCTTACCAAATTTATACTACGTCTTTTTAGGATAAAGGAAAACAATTGATATAAGCCACACTAACATAATGCTGCCTCGGAATGTAAAACAAAAACATGTACGACTTGTCTGAATAAACTCTTTGGGATACTTACATGACTGTCCAAACTGAAATATTTCTCGGTCTGTTAAATTTCTTCCAGGCGGATCCATCAATAATGTTCCATTCCTGAGCAAAAAATCATCTGATTTGTCCCCATTTACATTACCTGGTTAAACACAAAGAACAAATATATCACAAGTTTTTGCTTTTTGTTATTCTGTCAAATATTTAACCTTTAAACTTCGTGTAAATCATACTTTAATATTCATGAATAGGACTTTTAGCTTTTATCCATTCTTATGACTTTTTGGTATTGTATCCCGAAAAGCTTCAGCAAAGTGTTCCGACTTCCACCCATATTGAAAAACGGATGAAAATGGACTTTCGGTTGAGGGTTAGGGTTAAAGTTAGGTGCAGTGTAAGGTTGAGGTTTCGGTTATGGTCAGTGCTATTTCCTTCTTTAAAGTTTAGGTTCAGGGTAAAGTTCAGAGTTACGTGTGAAGTGGGTTTCTTTGCATTTTCCCCTATGGACATTACGTGACGTCCTTGATATATTTCTACCAAAATTACTACTATTCTTAGTTCTTCTACGATGTCTCCAAGCGCTTAAAATATATAACTGATTCAGTCAGTATTAGCGTATCAATTGGCTTCGAATCCGGGACCTACTCGTTACTAGATCACCGTTCTACCACTGAACCATCGCGCCTAGGTGGAGAGAAGCAATGTGGATAAAATGCCTTACCGAGCAGACCTCTTCCGGTTCCGTTCTGCGCATACTCAGAAGGGACCATGACACCTAGGTCTAAGAGCCCGTTCTTAAAGGTCACGGTGAAGGACGAACTGGGATATCCTTCTGGTTGGAACAGCGCTGTGACCTTGATCTCACCTTCAGAGACTGTGTCATTTTCAGCGGAAAGGATGAATGTCGAATCCCATGAGTCAAGCCCATCTATTATGAGAATGAAAGATTTCGTGTTTGGCTCCCATTTAAAGTTTAGAATCCCAAGACGAATAGAATAGATTACTATGAATTTGAAAGGATTGATTAAAAAAAAAAAATCATTTAAGAATAATAATAGCCCTCTGGCAGAAAGAATAAAAGTCGAATCATCCGGATGGAATGCCATTGCATGTATTTGGATCTATTTGACTTGACTTCGATTTAATCTTGAATGCTCAGTTATTAAATCGAGCCCAGCTTTAAATATATGTGAACGAATATAATTTTAATTCATTAGATGCAATATAATTATTTAGGTTCGAAATACCGATCTGGCTTGATATTAGTCAGGAGGTGTTTGATTCCGCGCCAACAATGAAACAACTTGATTGAATGAATGATATTTAGGACGAAAATGCGAGAACTCAGAACTCACCAAGGCGCCATGTATAACACAAGAAAGTTGATTATTTAAAACTGAAAAGGCAAGAAGTCGACTTAGTACTTTCTAACCAGTCACCTTTCATATTTAAAGAAGGCGCCTAATGGCGAGTATTGACAACTCGCCTTCTGGCTATTCGTTCGAGATTTACTTACCCACTAAGAATTCCGTCATATTAATGGCGGAACCATTAACTAGAATGCTCATGTCTGTCCTGTCACCATTCAGCTGGAATTCGACCTATCAAAAATAAATCAAAACAAACATTTAATTTAAATCAATTGAAATGGTATTTATTGGGAATTTACAAGGCAGCCTCGGTATTGTATGAAAATATTGTATGGAGTTTGCATCCAAACATCTTACAAAACCATGTAGAGAGAGAAAAAAAAGGGACAGAAAGGGAGAGACGAGACAGAAAGGAGAGAAGAAGAAACAGTGAGTAAAAGCGCGACGTGTGAGTATAATGTAATGTGCCCCGGTCTTTAGGATTACGTTGAGAGTTAGGATAAAGAATAACTTAAATCTGGTGAATTTAGCTATCAAATCTTTTACGACGTCAGCGACGTTGCAGCGCTGCGGACACTGATGGAGAGTAACCGAATTCCTAATTTAGACCCTGGATCGTACATTGCACCATAACCCTACACCTTTGACGAAACACAGCTTGTTGCAATACTATTATCGCAAGAATCACACGACCGATGAACTATAGCCGGCAGAGGATATCGTGGACACCACGTACCTTAGTGATGCCTTGTGTGGCAGCGAACCCTGTGAAGACTGTCCCATGTTCTACAGGCTCACTGTTGTTAAACGCCTTACCAGTTCTGGATTGCAGTATGAACGGGTCACCATGACTGTAAGCCATCGTGGTGTATTCCCCAAGACCATTGAAGGTGTACTTCCTACCGTCAAGGGTATTGATGTGCGGGTCGCCCCAAAACCATCCTGAAAATTTCGAATCAAACAGGTAAACGCAACTGCGCTCTCATTCGGAAACAAAATGGTCTGAGGTCTCGTTTACTTGACGTTCATGAAATGAAGATGATGTGCTGTTTTATTTCAGACCCCTTGCTTGGGTCATTTCAGTAACTCGACAGCCTTCGAGATCATTTATGGTTCCTGAGTGCTCGATCTCATGAACGCGCAGGAAAAAAGGTGAACATGTCTTATGCTGCGCTGTTTGTCTCCATAGCTGCCTAGCTCGTGAGATGTAGTATCCCCCAAAACAGACCAAGTTATTCATATTTATTGTATTGTATTTTGTGTGCACCTTTTCAATATCTAGGCTTGTCTAGTTATGAATTTGACTTAATGATGCTAGGTGTTGTAAACCCATTTGATGCTATTGATGGATAATAACGAAAACATAACAATGAAGTATGATATACTTTTTGTATACCCTTTTTATCAAATTGATTATTGATATATCTATAAGATTAAACAGTCAAACCTGTTTTAGTGACCACCTGTATGGAAAGACATCCTGTCTTTAAATACTCGATTTTTGTTTAGTAATATCCTAGACATGATCTTACCGAACCATGGTCTTCTATATCCCCAGCAGTGAGATCTTGGTCGACGACTTTCGTAAAGGTTACAGAAATTCCCGCCAGCCAGATCACAGCAGTAGAAACGGGGTAGAACGTCCCTCTCTTTAGACATGAACAGAAGTTATAAAAGGAGATTAATGATTAGGAAAAAAAATCAAAATCAAGGTTTCCATGGTAGTTACCATTGATGGCAAAGTTACCACCAATGATACGTTTTGTGCAACGGGGCCCAGATTGAGATAGAGAGAGAGAGAGACAGACAGACAGACAGAGACAGATGAGAGAGAAAGATAGGGATAAAGACAAGAGAGAGAGAGAGAGTAGACAGAAAAAAAGAGAAAGAAGAAAGAGATAAGAGGAGAGCGAAAAAGATATAGAAAGAAGAGAGGGTAAGGGAGAGAAAGAGAGAGAGAGAGAGAGAGA
>BEXV01005599.1:788-16122 GCA_003118195.1 Hemicentrotus pulcherrimus | reverse complement strand
CCGTAAGTTGTCCAGCGAGGACTTCGGCCGAAGAGCTCGTCATAATCGGAGCCGGGTTCTCCGTGATGTGCTTCTGATGAATGACTTTTGTAAAATGACACTGCGCATGCGTGAAGTCAACGAGCAAACGAGCACGCCTGAGTGACCAGATCTCGGACAGGACATGACGCACGCACGGAGAGAATGGGCCGACACGCTATTGAAATTAATCTTGTATCAGCGGTCGAGTGCGGGCTATAGAATTCCGTCGCGAACGGGTTAAACTGTGAATCATGCTATTGAATTGAAGAGTTCAGGATACCATACAAACACAATAGAAGGACATTGGAGGCATGTTAAGGCCTCCCTACCATCTTACAATCGCAAAAAGAGTCACCAGCCATCATACTTTGGTTAATTCTTATATTGGTATCAATATCTCAAAGATAATCTTTTGTTACATTTTTCCATACTGAGAATGAAACAAAAGCATGGATGATTCATGCATGCATAGTTTTCATTCCACTTTAACCGAGATTTCATTCCCAACCGAGATGGTGAGGCGTTCCTTCCTGAAGACAAGCATCTCAAACAACCTCGACGTGACTGAAAACAACCTCATCTGGGAAGACAGCGACGAGGGAAAAGACGAGGGAAAAGACGAGGGAAAAGACGAGGGGAAAGACGAGGGGAAAGACGAGGGGAAAGACAAGGGAAAAGACGATGATGAGGTATCATCGGATGGAGAGCTACGGGTAATCTTTGAGGACTCCCCCGACGAAGAGGATTTTTACGGGTTTTAAAGAACCGAATACCCACCGGTACGCCTTATTAAACATCAGCGTTATTTAATCGTTACGCTTTCTCACTTTCTCTCGTTCTCGTTACTTTGGCATTCATTTCTTTCTATCCTCCCTTCGGCTTACTTTTTCTGAAAGCCTTAATAAATATCAGCATTTGTTTTCACTTTCTCTCTTCAAAGTCTCTTTCTTTTCTCAAACGCTGTTGGTATCTGCAATTTTTTCACTCATTTCTTGCTTTCCGTCGGCATGCCTCTTGTCGCTTCCCTCCCTTCAATCTGTCTCATTTTGTCCTCAAATACTGCCATGGGGGTATCTGCTATCAGTTTCTTCATTCATTTCTTTCTTTCCGTCGGCTTACTTAGTGTCATAAAAGCCAGTAAATTCAGCGATATTTAACCGTTTTCACTTCTCCCCCACCCAAAATTTGTCTTCTTATTTTAAAATATTTCATTGGCACTCATTTCTTTTGTTCCGTAAAAGCCGGTAACATCAACAATTTAAACTTTTTTTTTCCCTCTTAACGGTATGTGGGTATTCATTTGTTGTATCTTTGGTAAATATTATGTTATTGAATTTGTATATATATTGCATATTCATTTGATTATGTTTTATTATATGGAAAAATAAAAGAAACGTTGAAACCTTGACAGTTGAAAATAAAGAACCTCCAAGCCGGCAAAGAAACAGACAGAACTACACATGTCAAGAGGAAGGAAATTATTCCATTTGTTAACATACGTAACAACAAAAACTGTATGTTTGACCAAAAGGTCTGTTCTAACCCTCCCTGATTACCACCTACATGTACACTTGTCAAGGTGTTTTTATTAAATTCAGTTTTTAATTTTGTATTGCTTTCCGATGCCAATGCTCTTGTGTATCAAAAAAATGCCAACATTCATATTAATGTTTGTTAAGAAATATACAAGTGTTTCAAATATTGTTTTCTTCATTTCCCTTACCTTATTTTAGATAGCAACACTGCTAGACTTTGAGGAGGGGGCAATTTTCGACGAGGTGCCTGAAGGGGAGCTCATACCACTAGACGACGGCACTCTACTTCAGGCTCTGGGGAATCTTCAACAGCAGATTAGGGAGCTGGAGAAGGAACCAAAGTTCCCCTTCCGGAGCAGCTGGGCGCATATGTTCTGCTGGAGCACAACACCAAGCTCCTAGAGCAGAATGAACAGCTGCTCTGGAGGAATCAACAGCTAGATGTCAGGTTCAATGTTTTGGAAACAAAGTTTCCAATGTATTACATGAAAAAGATGCAATGTTGGCATGGTGTTATGGTCATAAATTAATAGCTGATCACTGGATTTGTGAGAGATCTGGCGGAAGTATGACACTTGTGGAAACCAATGATAGGTATGATGGCTTGAAGTGGACATGCAAACAAAGAATAAACAATAAAAGACATCAGACTGAAATGTCAAGTAATTCATGGTTTTCTAACACTAACATGAGCCCTTGGGAAGAAGTCGCTATTGCTGCCATGGAAACTCGGACCCGGGGTATTGGTGGGCTCTTCAGGTAGATCAAAGTGTCATCATTTCGCAATTGAAGATACATGTAAGTAGCAGTACTCCAGTGGATTGGTCAATATTTTGTAAAGAAACTTGCCTTGCAATTATGTCTACAAAGAAAACAAAACTAGGAGGACCAGGTTAAAGAGTTGAGATAGAAGAAAGTAAAAATGGGAAACTTAATATCATCGTAGACACTACGTGGAAGGTCAATGGGTTTTTGGAGGTATAGAACAAGATTCCCAATATAGTTTTGTTGTTGCAGTCGAAGACCCTATTACCCTTGATAAAAGAGTATATTGAAGAGGGAACAACAATAATCTTACTGTTGGAAGGCTTATCACAATCTGCCTGAACATGGACATGTCCATTAAACTGTGAATCATGCTATTAAATTGAAGAATTCAGAAGGATACCATAAAAACACAATAGAAGGACATTGGAGGCATGTTAACGTCTCCCTACCATCTTACAATCGCAAAAAGAGTCACCAGCCATCATACTTCGGTGAATTCTTATATAATTCTTACCGATGTTCGCCCTAACAGAGCAGCTGGGCGCAGATGTTCTGCTGGAGCAGAACACCAAGCTCCTAGAGCAGAATAAACAGTTGCTCTGGAGAAATCAACAGCTCGAAGGCAGGCTAGATGTTTGGAAACAAAGTTTGCTGAGATGGACACTTGTGCTCTTGACACTTGTACAAATGTCAAGGTGTTTATATCAATTTTTAAATTCAGTTTTCAACGTTGTATTGCTTTCCAATGCCAATGCTCTTGGGTATCTACAAAATTCCAACATTAATATTAATGCTTGTTTAAAAAATATATAAGTATTTCAGATATGGTTTTTCTTCATTTCCCTTTCCCTTTTTTTTATAGAAAGCAACACTGCTAGACTTCGGAGAGGGGGCAACTTTTGAGGAGATGCCTGCCGGCGAACTGATACCACTATTGGATGGAAGTCTCCTTCAGGCTCTAGGGAGCTTGCAGCAGCAAATTGGGGGGCTGGAGAAGGCACCGACGTTCGTACTACCGGAGCAGATGGGTGCAGATGTTCTGCTGGAGCAAAATGCTGCTTGAGCAGAACAACCAGCTACTCTACAGGAACCAACAGCTAGATGGCAGGCTCAAGACTTTGGAGAATAAATTTGCAGAGATGGAGATCATTCTCGTTTCACTCATGGAATCAAGGTAAGAGGTAATTTAGAGGTAAAATTTGGAAACATGGCTCATGCTAATGAAAGTAGAAATTCTGACCACCTTGCAAGATATTAACTAATGGTATCCCCTGAAATTTACATTACAAAGTAACATTACAATGGGTCAATTATAATGTTGTTTTTCTACATTGATAATTATGCAGCATATTTTAATTCAATTAATTTAATTATAGATCAATATTCAATTCAATGAGACAAATATAGATCACTATTTTTGTGCTGGTTGTTGGATGTATTTAATTAATCTTGCCAATTCCTTTACTTCTTGTTTTGTCCTAATTCGCAGCCGATACAGCTCTTTGCTCTGCCCCAAGCTCGGCTGGTCCTGGTCGCCCCTCCATCCCCAGCTCGGCCGATTCAGCCTACCCCTCCATGCCAAGTCCAGGCACAGCAACGCAGTCCACTCATCATGACTCAAAACAATAACCCATCAAAAGTGGCTGTCGAGCTGTCACAGGAGCTCTTTACAACAGCAGAGAGACTGAACTGCTGCGTGAATGGAAAGGGGGGTGGGCAGCTGGACCCCCAAAAAGTATCCCTTCTCCGCGAGAGATTCTTCCAACTTATTCCAGTGCCAAAATCACAACAAACCACAGCATGGAAAGCTGCCTGCAAAGCTGCCTGCAAAGCTGTTGACAGGTAATACAAGATATCTCTGGAAGCGTATCAGAGCCGGACAACACGCTAACCCAGAGAAAGAAATTAGATGTACTTTGTAACTTTGTAAATAATTTTGGTTGTACGGACTAAAGGAGAATGGGTTGAATAAATAAATAAATGTCCATGTTTTTTTAGACAACTGTTTTATTTATCCTTCATTTATCATTGAGTAAATATGTGACATGAATAAATGACATTGATAAATTTGGGGGCAATGGCGTCAAAAACTGATAACCAAATTGGCAATTCAACCCGTAGTAAGATTTTACTATATTGGCGCTGCAAGCCTTTTTTTCGCTCCTGCACTATTCTAATAAGTTGAATTATCATTGCGCTTGCTATAATAGTGTTGTAATCAAGTTAGTAGTCGTAAGTTTCAAGCCATACTTTAAAACTTAGTATAACTATAAGGCAGTATCGCGGAGCGAGTGACAAGCTAGTTTATATCGCTTGTTATTTCTACTGCTAATTATTGTAAGTCATAATTTTAGGTTTTTGTAGGGTGTGGCAGGAGACACCACAAGGGCACGGATTTACAGAGATGCCCTATTGACTATCATACGAAATTGGAAAATAAAGAAAGATACAAAGAAGAACTCATTTCATGTTGTACAATAACAAGTCCACATACTGGCACATCTAACTTGTCAACCATAATTAATATTTGTGATATTGAGGTGGAATAACAGAATCAAAATGAACAAATTTTCATAGAGTTTTTCAAAATCGCCCATTTTATCAGTAGTTTCTTGATGCCGTTTAGCAAAGGAGGCTATTGATGTATCGTAATCATTTTTTAGCAAACAACATGAATAGACCCGGTCCAAGATATCATTCATTTCTCTATTAAAGCGATGTGAAGGTCTTTCTGACTAGATTTAGAAGTGGGGACATCAATCTTTAAGAGTATGATAAACAAGAAATACTCAAATAGCTAGTCTTACCATGTCAGGGGGGTAAATCATGATCGTTTAGTTCAACATTTTTCAATTCCTTGATTTTCTTAACTTTCTATTTATGCCTTTGTCCTCCTTGCCAACCACATTTGGTAAAGAATAATTAAAGAAAAGGTTTTTCCCTCACTTTTTCAATACCGACACCAATGCAAATTGTCACGGTCCTATTCCCGCTGCCAGCTATTATAACTCTGGTGGAATGTCGACGAAGAATCGAGAAGAATTGCTCAAGTGGCATGCTGCTGAAGTAGCATCAGGGAAGGAATTTGTGATAAAGTGAGAATTGCACGACTACTGTCTGAGCGACAGACATTTTGAGGAGGTGTTGTTTAAAGTTTCGGACAATCTTTCAAGAAATCACAATCAATCCAGAATGGGGGATGAGAGTGTGGATCTGTATGAAAATTGCATCACCATCGCCGGCGCGTGCAATCTTGTGTTTCGTCGTATCTTTCTTAAACCAGACATGATCGCTGTTATTCCTTCCAGAGGCTACTCTCTGCAAGACGTGCAATCCAACATAGTTCTAGGATGGTTGACCCGTGTCAGTCAACAGGAGTTTGCATACATCCAACATGCCTGTAATGAGGATGAAGTGAGCATCGGATGCTACAAGTTCGATGGATTTTGTAGAGATAATAAAACCATATCTCTTTATCTTGTTAAAGTAAAGAGGGTGAGTGTGGGGTGTGTATGTGTGTGTTGGATGTGTCTGCTTGTGATTATTACTGATGTTTTACTTGTAATTTGTTAATTGTGTTAAAGGGGCACCAGTTCACAAGATCTTCATCTTTTTTGGTTGCCTCTAGTGATATGTTAACTTGATTTTGTCAACATGTTCCATTGTATTGTCCCATTTTTATATCGTTGAATAAATGAATTGAATTTATGAATTTTATGGTTGCCCAAAGTGCTACAGCTATAATATTGAATGCGGGCGGAATGGAAATCTAAAATGCCTGGGTGACTAACACTTAGAGACGTTAGAAAAAGAAAGGTATATCGAATCCATCCTGCCCAAGTATTGGCGTGGGTGTCCAAAATGCTACAGCTATGATAATCCATGCGGACGGAATGGAAATCTAAAATGCATGGGTGATTTACACTTTAAAACGTTAGAAAAAGGAGGTATACCAAATCCCAAGTACAAGTACAGTGTACGTGACCATGTGTGGGAGTGGAGTGGAAAGCATTAGAATCCACATTGTCTCACCCTGATTTCAAGTTTGTCAATACTCCCTCTGTACTCACCCGGTTTTATAGTTACTTTACCCGGGGCTTTATTCTTCTTTAATCCCCTCATTCTATTTACTTTTCTATTTCTTCCTTTTGGCCTTCTTCTCTTTATCTTTACGTTCTTTGTAATTTGTATTATATGTATTATTTATTAATTCATACTTTTTATGCATTCAATATTTTGATGTGATTGTATTTATATTATCAATTTTGTATAATTTATGTAATTTTATGTATGATCAACTGGAAGGAAAGTTTCTTCATTTGCTTTGGAAGAAGAAAATAAATTATATATCTATCTACCTCTGAAACCCCTGTGCAGCCTTTTTCAGGGGGCGCACCAATGCCAATTGCTTATATTATGATTGTAACGGGGGCGAGAAAATAAGATGCATTGATTTGATTTTACATCCCTGTACCCTAGTATCAACAAGTATGGCTCTTAGCCAGTAGGTCATCCAGAAGTCATCACGTCCCACTTTCAGGATATCTCCGCGTACTACGGATTGGTAAGATGCAAAGTACTTCCACCCCAAAATTTACTCCACCCGCTCTTACCTTTTAAAGTCAATGGTAAATTAATGTTTTCCTTGTGTTACACGCGAGCGTACAATAGACAATTCACAAGAGTG
Organism: Hemicentrotus pulcherrimus; assembly: GCA_003118195.1. NCBI lineage: Eukaryota > Metazoa > Echinodermata > Echinoidea > Camarodonta > Strongylocentrotidae > Hemicentrotus > Hemicentrotus pulcherrimus. The sequence goes on along the minus strand of BEXV01005599.1, from coordinate 9,111 downwards.
AATGTTCTACAGTACGTGGGTTTCCCTCGAACTCATGAAGGCCATCGACAAAGGATTCATGCTCATTTGTTATGAATGGGTCAAAGAGGAAAAACACTAATCAAAGACGGAATTGGCGAAAAGATCTCTTAATTGGTCAACTATTCTTTTAATTAATGCTCATTAGCCATGAACGGTCAAAGACAGAAATGGGGGAAGGATCTCTTTATCATTCTATTGTTCTTTTAATTAATACTAATTGGCCATGATTCACTCATTAGGTGCTAATTAATTCTCCCTGTCTAATCAAAGAAGCATAACTATTGCCCATCCACTCAACAGAGCACAATTACCCCTTTGTTATCTTTTATGAAGGAGATACACGGGATAATCTGGAAATTAATCTGGGTTCCATATTGGAGCAGCTTGTTAAATCAAGAAAAGATAATACTTTCAACATTACTGGTGATGAGATGTTTTTGAAGAAGTTACTAGATGGGTCCAATGTTCGAAACAGGATGAAACTTTGAACACAAGTGCAATAAATCTGAAAATAGCCGTGTTGCTGTTTCTAGTAAATGAAACGAAATGGAAATTCTTGTAGACCTGGAGCACCTGGATTCATTAGTTCCTTCATTGCCTACAAGGCATTTCATCTTTGACATGCCTCATGGAATTACCAGGATTGTAGAAAAATTTCTCAGATTAGAACTTGAGAAATTGCTTTCATATGGCAACAAAAATGAACAAAGCCATGGGATGAAGAACAGTGCCCAACAGCTGTTAGCCAACATAGTAAATAACATCAACAAGAGGGAAAACCCCAGCAAGGAAACGTCCTTGTAAACTTTGACAAAGCAGGCAAACTGGAACCAATCGCCCTCACCTAAGACCATCCTGTTGGCATTATAAGTCCTGCACAAATTTTACAGACAATGGTGTTCAGTGATGCATGCTCCTTGACATCTAAGGTATCATTAAAAAAGCATATGAATTATTCTTTTTGATGATATGAATTTCATTGCCAGTAACCATATGGTGTATTTACAAGAATTTTTCAAAGTTGGGTTTACTTTTTTTGGTGAACCCAGTATATTCTTTAGCACCAACAGCTAGGCTAGTATTTTCCCTGGAGAGTTGAGAAAATAAGATTTATCTTTAAAACAATTTCATCTGTTTTTCTCCAACTTGTATTTAATACTGCAAGCAGATAAATACATTTTTAGAGCTCATCTAAAAAAAATGTCTTGCAGATGCCATTGCAAATAAAACTGCAATCTTCAAGGAAAGATGAGAGTCCTCCGAGGAATGAGCATTATCCAAGTCATGCAGCATTGCGAATGAGGCAAATTAGAGCGAGACGTAGACTGAACAAAAAACATTACAATGAGTGAGGGAGAAGAGAAAATGCATGATTTAAATTGGCTAATTATCAGGCCTGATGTCAGGCCAGGTCAAAGCCAGTTATCAAGTTATTCGATGTTGCATACAATTCAGCAAAAAATGAACTGTTTAGTTATTTTCTGCTGCTAATTGCTCAAAAAAAGAGGTATGGAGTGGATCTAGGCATCACATACAATGACTCTAAGCAAATCGCCTTATTCCTCGCTGCAGACATCAGGGGGAAGATGGCAGAGGAGGTCAAGGCTGCCAAATACATTAGCAATTTTATAGGGATAAATGAAACAGATATAAAATTTACTGCCATGTTAACGCACTATTTTATGTGGACCGTTTTTCAAACATGTGCTTCAATCTGAGTATATCATATGCCATACAGGTCATTAAAGATGTGTTCATGCCAGTATGTTGAGGGTGGCAAATGACTACAACGTGCAATCAATGAACAGAACACTAGGATTCTCAGACTGTTCCAAAAGCAAGACTGTGTAGCCATAGAGGCAAAGTGCCATGCAACATGCTTAAGGGAAGAAAACCAGCAACCTCAGCCAGACAGATTGTACACTTTGTCTTTCAACAAATTTTGCAAAGATGTATAGAAGACAAACTCATAAACTGACGAGGAAAGTTTCGGAGCTCATCGCATTGAAAAGAAAATTTGTCACAACTGTAAAACATGTTGAGGTTAAAGATATTGCCTCCTATAAAACCTACAATCTAAAGCAGTGTCTTCAAAATCTGTACCCTTCACTTCGCTTTGTGCAGCCCAAGAACAGGAATGAAATTGAATTTGTCTTTATTAATGACCTGTCAACAGAGTCAATTTTCAGAGAATGCTACACGTCTGCCTTTGTGCTCAAGAAAGAGATACATGACATTTTGCAGTTTCGCTGAAGTTACGCTCTCCCGTGGTAGTTTTGGAACGAGCACTATATGCAAAAGTGCAGTCAGTAAGATGACAAACATCTCTTCTTACAAGCTACTGTCAAGAGCGACTTCAAAGCAATGATGAATCTATTAAAGACATGCTGCCCATGTCAAAACTGAAAACCTTCAGCAATTTGGTGAAGAGATCTGTATCAAGAGTCAATGGAAAAGAAGTGGTACTGAAGAGCGACAGAGATCTGTTTGCCCATCTTGTTATATTTGGGTAAGCAAGGCAAATTGATTTGTGAAACGTGATGACCTATTCTCTCGGCTCATTGCCACTAGCATTAGCCAAAAACGATGGATGCTTGATGAAAAGAAATAAAGCAAGGCTTTGTGACACATCCTAAAAGATTTGTCTCCTCTATCAGATGAAACTACATCTGAGAGAGAAACATGTCGGCCTCCAAAAGGTGGCATTTGGATCGCTGATGGCATAGTATTCCTTCAGCAACCCAATCAGGTTGGAATTAAAAGTCCTACATATCGCAATATACTGGCCCCAAAAAATGGAATTTGATAGAAAGTTTCGTCTTGATACCTATGGTTTTCCATGATTTACAAAAAAAATATTGAGAGCACAACCGTTTTCCGCAATCAAGAGTGACTTCTGAAGCAGACACTTTTCGTGCCAAGAATCATCTCTGAGATGTTTTACGATCTGGGGCCTTTAAGTGACATTCCTTTTCAAAGAGAATGCAATGCAATGATTGCTATTTGTACACCCCTTATGCATCATGTTCATAGCTGTATAAAACATTCTGGTGAGCTGGTCTTCATACATGTAGATGCATCAGGAAATATGGACAGACAAGTATGTTGTGTGTTCCCGTTATTACTTCACTGCTGCGCTGGTGGATTTTTTCTTGGAAGTATTAGTTACTACCAGTGAAATAGTCAAACTCTACTAGTCAAAGAGTTTGCTGTGGAACTGGCAGAACCTCTAACCTACATATTTAATAAATGTTTAAAGAAAGGCGTTTTTCCCCCAATGCCTGGAAAACATCATGTATATCCCCTGTATCGCAAAGTGGGAGGTGGAGGATATATTAATCCACATTGATAAAAAACCGTTTGGAAATGTTAAGGGTTGTTCCACTGCACAGTATCTTGTATACCTGCTTAAATTTGTTCTAGAAGGCCTTGATAAACCCGACCATTATGCCTACATGTATCTAGCTACCATTGATTTCACTAGGGCCTTTGATAGGTTGAATCATCTATTGGGTGTTCGTAGATCTATTATCCCAATCATTTGCAGCTTCCTAACTGCCCGTACTCCGCGCACGAAGGCCTATAATTTTTACTCTCCCCGACAGGTGTTATCCTGTGGCGTACCGCAGGGCACCAAGTTGGGCCCGGTTTTGTTTCTTATTCTTGTTAATTAAGCTGTATGTGATTGGGAGGAACGGTGGAAGAACGATTATGATTTGACACTTGGAAAAAAAGTCAAACGCAACGCTTATCCCACACTAGATCATCCCTCAATCCCAAAGCATTCAAATGTAATTTCAAAAAACAGCAGAAATTTGCTTGTCCATTTAGATCTAATTCAATGGGTCTAGGCCTTGAGTAAGGCTAGCTGGTAACCATTCAGTAATCAGATCATGTCACATGGTCATACACAAACAAACGGTCATCATACAAAGACGTTTAATACACAAACCAGAATCACAGAAATATAAACTTATCAGGACTTTTAACAGGTAGATATAAATCCAGTTGGTGAAACTCTTCATCTCTTTGATATTACCAAATTTTCTTTTTAAAAAGTTTGATTTTTGAAAGAAACCATGATACCCCTATCAGTTGCCCTTTTTTTGAGAGAGAGAGGGGGAGGTTCTTTTTGGAAGGATTGGGGGTAACAGGGGCAGTAATATATGCCCTCCTGGGTGTATCCAATATCTCACAAGAAAATGTTTACCTTTCTGGATTTTACGACACATGCTCCAATGACAACTGCTCCAGTACAATTTTGGTTAACACAATCCAAATTCTTGACCTCTAACCTGGTTCGATCACTACATGTATGTAAAACCCCCAGTTAAAACCAAACTGCAGCCCGGGCCAACATTATAAAGCCTGGAAAAAAAGGTTCACCAACAATATGAATGCGCTGTTTCAAGCACACAAACTATACACAATTATTTGGGGGCTGAATATTTGAAGAACCTATATTTAGAAGCATAGACAATCATTAACAATTTAAGCTAATATTCTAATCAAAAGTTAGTATTTATTATTATCGAGCATAGAGTCGACAACTTTCATTGGATATCTTTTTAATATCTTAATGCTCAAATATTTCATCTTTCTGATCAATTCCTTAGATTATCAATGCTGGATTGAAACATACCAGTAACCATTTACCTCTGTAAAGATAAGAAAACATACCCACAAAAATTTCCATTACATCTAGCAGTCACATTAGGCCAAAGTCAAACCCTACAAAACAATGCAAAAGTTTCCACATGTGACTTGGAAATGCAGACACAGACTCATCTTCACAACTCCTCAACCATCAATCATGGCCTCGACACAAACAAGACAACCAAACCTCTCTTGTGATCCTCATTCTCGAAACGATGTGAGGAGTGACGATGGATGCACTGCCCTGCAGCCATTGCCAATGTTCTCTGCATCCCTTGAATACTTGTGATCCTCTTTGTGGAAGTGATGTGAGGAGTGATGATGGATGCACTGCCCTGCTGCCATTGCCAATGTTCTATGCATCCCTTGAATACTTGTGATCCTCATTCTGGAAACGATGTGAGGAGTGACGATGGATGCACTGCCCTGCTGCCTTGCCAATGTTCTGTGCATCCCTTGAATGCTCGTGATCCTCATTCTGATTCCTCAAGTGGATGTAGCTAACTCACTCCTTGGGGCATTGCATTGTGTTTGCAGCAATGCAGCTCTTCAAAATCATGCTGTCCAGATAACTATTGGTATTGTGAAAGCAAAATGAAAAAATGGAAAACTGGATAAATGTCAAACTCAAAGCCAACATACGAGAAACTGATAATGCAGTATCATTTGTAATGTGGCTATTGTGACAAAATATATATTTCAACAATGCAAGATAAGATTGTCGGTAAGATGTGTAAAATTGTCCCTACAATATTTAATAAACTTACAACAAAGAGAGATGCGTGACAAGGGTTTGCTGGATTATCCATGAGGAATAAGTACTAGAGTTCAGAGAGCTGTTGTATTGTATAGGCCAGCAGTAGATTCTGGACTCAGGCATGCTCAAGTGTACTCTATATTTCAATCTGCGGAAGGACAAGGTAAAATGCACGGAATAAGACCCATGAAAAAGTTCAATTAATATTCATAAATTGTTTTTCAGCACGTCTGTGGTTATCCACCTGGTGGTTGCCGACTGTATTTGGGGCATCCTCTGGCAGTAAGAATACCGGGTATGTGCATGTAGTTGTAGTTGTGGTCGACCGCAACGAATAAGTCAGACAATTTTTTTTTACAGCAATGTCATACTTTATTTTGGAATCTTACGGCTTCACATTTGTTCCTTCATTTCTTATCTATTCCATTTCTTTCTCTATTACTTGTCGAATCAACTTAAGAGCTATAGAGCCCCTAAGAAGTAGTCTGATTTTCAGACCATTGTACCGAATGGTCATACGTTTTATGCTGCGCAAAGATTCAATCAGTTTATTTTCGGTCATTACAAGAAGTGAGTTATTGGTGAAGACAAATTAATGATTATGTAACCTTTACAGCTATTTATGTGTGTTATTACCAAAGAAGAAGAAGAAAAAAAGGCAGTCAGTCACTCAATAGTGTCTGACAGTGAATTTGATGTTGGCTTACATGTACATGTATATGCAGTACCGTGGAGTGTACTTGAAACACTCACAATGTCATGCTTAGTCTTGTTTCAACATGTATATATGAGAATAAATTGAGAAGCGTCGCTTCATCAAAAGATCTTTGAACATACATGTACCTGTCGATATGTAATGAGAAACACAAGATCTCTATCTCCACATCATGATTGAGTCCCAGCTCAGCCAGCACCATGCCTTCCTTGAACCAGAGAATTTCCTCCTGTATGGCAACAGCAGAGAGTCGTGAGGTCCAAAAGGTTTCTCATCTTGCCTTGTAGGTTTCTTATCTGCTCTTCTTCTTCTTCCAGTGTAAATGCTGCTTCAAGGTGATGAAGATAGACGCTGTTGGTGATGCAAAGATTTATCAATGTTACCATTTAATTACATTGTTGATGCAAGTCAAAAGCAAAAAAATCAGTGTTCACTGTTGCATCTCTGATACACTTTAAGATATGTGCTTTACCTGAGAGATAAGGGAGTGTCCTTTCTACTTGGTTGCTGGTAGTTAAGTGGCTTGGAAGTTCAAAGCAGTGACATTCTTCCTATAGTGGTAATGGTATGCTATTCAGGTATCCATCTATTGTGCTATTGTTACTGGCTGGTATGTATATTACATTTGCATGTGCATTACATTGGTATGCATTGCAGCTGGCATGTCTATTATGTTGTTCTATATACATAACATTACACAAAGTAATCATTTTTGGTAAATTTAATTTGGGCAAAAACAGGGTAAAAAATGAGAAATTTGTAACTCTAGGTCAAATTGGAACATAAAAGGAAGAAATTTTCCCATGTAAGCATAAATCTCAGATAGATTTTTACATCCATGTATCTGGCCATGCAAAATGTATTGCTTGTTTATTTTTGTACTTGTAGTGAAACCAGAAAATAAGGGTGCAGGCTCAAGTGTATACAGTTTTAAGTCTTTCTGCTTTATAAAAGTTCAGGTAAAATATAGACAAAATAAACAGGGTGGCCTAGTATTAGACTATTTGGCAATCTTGCCACACCCTACTTGTACTTGTACTTGTACATCTCATCTCTATTCTCGACAGGACCTCAGACTCTGTCTGCCGCGTGCCTCATACTCAGACACATTGGCCTGGATTCACAAAGGAGGTTTGTCAATAAACCAAGGGTTACACCCCCTAAACTGCATAGATCCGCCCCTGCAACATTTTTTGGTCTTCTTCTTCTCAATATTGATTTGCTGGTGGAATTACATTATTTGCTGGTCTTTTAGAATCTCCAGAATTCAGAGGATTCACACTTTTCACAACGAAAAACTTCTCCTGTTTCAGTCCTTGCGCGATCGTCTACAGCTCCAGCAAATATTGGGCATCAGCGTGCACATCGGTAATACCCGCGCAGTATAGCCAATGGCACTGCTGGCGGCCGCACTAGCTGCACTGCGAGCTTCCGTTGTTTGTACCGGTAATGCTCATATAGATGGGAGAGAAAGCACCATCTAAGTTACATTTCATTTATTTAAGGTTTGAAAATTGATTCTTTTTTTATAATTCCACTAGGGCAATTTTTAATTTTGCAATCGCCCACGTGACGTGAGTGAGCTACCCTACTGGGGCGATTATGGAGCTCACGGGGGCCAATCGCCCACCGCCCCCATGTATTTTGAGTGCTGAAGCACATCACTCCAGCAAAGCATGAGAGTCTATGCTAATGTGTAGGGACCTCTGCACTAGCTACGTGATAATAGGCAGCATAATTAGCACATGTGAATATACTAGTCAATATACTTGTAATACACAAATGCACACAATCAGGTAAGAAAGTTTGACAGTAGATCTAGATGCACAATTTAAAAAATTATTCTTTTTAACATCAGTGATTAAAAAATGTTGTAATTTAGAGTCTAGTTCTATTTAGGTGTCATCAATTGTCACCTAATAATGAGTGAAATCAGTTTAGTTTTGTACAGTGGTGTTTGAAATGTTGAGAATCAATCAAACACAGCCGAGATTTCGTTTTCTTTTGTTCGTTTTCTTTTATTACATTTTTCTTGATCAATATTAATTAGACACAATTACCACTGGGAACCAAATATTTTTTACAAGCATTGCTTCTTTTTGGTTCCCCCATATATCACGTTATGTTAATTACAAACAAACTGTTGAATATGTAATATTTTGTATTGCACTTAA